>JAPQNM010002093.1:25000-27500 GCA_029783475.1 Metacarcinus magister | reverse complement strand
TCTCTTTCGCTTTCTTCTGTTTCATTTGTTTTTCGGTTTTATTTTAGTGTTTGTGTGTTCCTTGATGTTTTATCACACACACACACACACACACACACACACACACACACACACACACACACACACACACACACACACACACACACACACACACACACACACCTGCCCTGACTGACACATGCTCCCTCGTCTCAGTAATTACTTTGGCTCCAACTAAACCAGTTCTTTTTGGGCGTGTGTGTGTGTGTGTGGGCGCGGCCTGCTTGAGGGCATCCCGTGTGTGTGTGTGTGTGTGTGTGTGTGTGTGTGTGTGTGTGTGTGATGGCTAGTGGTTCAAATGTCCTTGTAATTTGAGTTTCTTTCGCTCTCTCTCTCTCTCTCTCTCTCTCTCTCTCTCTCTCTCTCTCTCTCTCTCTCTCTCTCTCTCTCTCTCTCTCTCTTTCCTTATTTGTCAATTGTTATTTTATGTAGTCAGTGAATTTTTTCTTCTTCTAGTTTTTAACCCTTGGTGTGTGTGTGTGTGTGTGTGTGTGTGTGTGTGTGTGTGTGTGTGTGTGTGTTACCGGTGTTTCCTTTCTATTTGTGTTTGTTATTTTTAATCCAAATGGTCACGTGTGTATGTGTGTGTGTGTGTGTGTGTGTGTGTGTGTGTGTGTGTGTGTGTCTAAGTTAAGTATTATTGCCCTTTGTAGCTGTTTGGGAAGCGATATTTCTTGTGTGTGTGTGTGTGTGTGTGTGTGTGTGTGTGTGTGTGTGTGTGTGTGTGTGTGTAGGTATGTGTAGGTGTGTGTGTAGTCCTTTTCGAGTGCTCAAATTAAGAAACCCAAGAAGTCTGCCATACGATACGTGCCAACTATGTGCGTTTTAACACACACACACACACACACACACACACACACACACACACGGCTGGTCTTGCTTTTATGTGAATTGTGTTGCCTTTCGCTGATAAGGAGAGAGAGAGAGAGAGAGAGAGAGAGAGAGAGAGAGAGAGAGAGAGAGAGAGAGAGAGAGAGAGAGAGAGAGAGAGAGAGTCATATCTGTCGTACTTAGAATACTATTGAGTGAGGGAGTGAGAGGGGCAGTGTGTGTGTGTGTGTGTGTGCATTCCCTTGCCCTCTTCAGTGTCACCATCTTGATCATTGTCACCCTCGCCTTCATTAGAGAGAGAGAGAGAGAGAGAGAGAGAGAGAGAGAGAGAGAGAGAGATTGTATCATTAGGTTGCCTTTCAGCTTTTTAGTCAACAGTTGCAAAGTTACCAAATTACATCCCTCTTTCCCTCCCTCCCCCCCCCCTTCCTCCCTTCCCTTCCCTTCTCTTCCCTTCCCTTCTTCTTTCCTCCTCTCCCTCCCTTCCCTCCCTCCTTCGTATGTCTTTCTTTCTCTCCAGTATTACACGGTTAATGGGTGTCCTTGCTTTCTTCTCATCATTCACACGGCTCCCTCCTCCTCCTCCTCCTCCTCCTCCTCCTCCTCCTCCTCCTCCTCCTCCTCCTCCTCCTGACTTCATTTTCTTGTCTTTTCTTCTCATCTTGCTCCTTTTGCAATCTTACCTCTCTCTCTCTCTTTCTCTCTTTCTCTCTCTATTCCCTTCCCACCCTTCTTTTCTCCCCTTCTATCTCCTTCCTTTATTCTTTCACCCTTCCTGTTTATCTATCTTCACTCCTCTTTAACCTCCTCTTCCTCCTCCTCCTCCTCCCTTCCCCTCACTTCCTCCCCTTCAACCTCCTTTCTTTATTCTATTACCCTTCCTGTTTAGCTGTCTTCACTCCCTCCTCTTCCTCCTCCTCCTCCTCCTCCTCCTTTCCCCTCACCCTTGCACAATTTATTCTGTCTCTTCTTCATGCATCATCTCCCTTTTTCCCCTCATTCACTAAGGGCTCAAGGCTAATCAGAATTCACCTGATCGCTTCTCGGGGTATTTTTAAGGTGCCACGCTGGTCTCTCTCTCTCTCTCTCTCTCTCTCTCTCTCTCTCTCTCTCTCTCTCTCTCTCTCTCTCTCTCTCTCTCTCTCTTCTCTCTTTTCCCTGTGGTGCCAAAACTTGAGACTTCTACCACTCGGCGTAACATTGGATGCCAGATTAGTGCCTGTTTGCTCTCTCTCTCTCTCTCTCTCTCTCTCTCTCTCTCTCTCTCTCTCTCTGTCTCTGTCTCTGTCTCTGTCTCTATCTTTCTTTCTCTTTTCCTGAACTGACTGAAATTTGATACCTCGTTTTATATTTTATTATTATTATTATTTGTTATTATTATTATTATTATTATTATTATTATTATTATTATCTATTCCTGTGTTCATTCTGTCATTTCTTGTCTTATCTTGTCTCCTCTTTGTCTCTCTCCGTGCATAGTCGCCCACCCAGCATCAAAAATAAATTAGAGAGAGAGAGAGAGAGAGAGAGAGAGAGAGAGAGAGAGAGAGAGGAGAGAGAGAGAGCAAAAATAATGATCGGCAGTAATGACGTTCTCTATAGCTTTCCTAAGACTTAATCCCTGAGAGAG
>JAPQNM010002093.1:0-5000 GCA_029783475.1 Metacarcinus magister | reverse complement strand
AAGAAGAAGAAGAAGAAGAAGAGGAAGAGGAAGAGGAGGAGGAGGAGGAGGAGGAGGAGTGGTTGTATGGTAGTATTTATGGTTATTGATTTTTATGTGGTGAGCTGTGTGTGTGTGTGTGTGTGTGTGTGTGTGTGTATGTATGTATGTATGTGTGTGTGTGTGTATGTAATGCCCGTACATGGTAATTCGTTCTCCTGTATCCATGGTAACGCTTTGTTCCTCTCTCTCTCTCTCTCTCTCTCTCTCGACAAACTACACTTTTTTCCCCCTTCAGTTCCCTCCTCCCCCTCCCCCTCCCCCCCCTCGTTTCCCCTCCCCTTCCTGTCCTACTTCTCTCCCCTTCCCCTTAATTCACTTTTTCTCTCCCTCTTTATACCTCTCATGCTGTTCCTCTTACGGTGCTCTCTCTCTCTCTCTCTCTCTCTCTCTCTCTCTCTCTCTCTCTCTCTCTCTCTCTCTCTCTCTCTCTCTCTCTCTCTCTCTCGTCTTTAACTAGTCTCATTCACTCCTCCTTTCTTCCTTTTCTCTCCTCCTCATTTCTTCGTCTCAATCAGTCCTCTTCTTTCCTCCCCTTGTCAACCCTCCTTCCCTCCTCCTCCTCCTCCTCCTCCTCCTCCTCCTCCTCCTCCTCCTCCTCCTCCTCCTCCTCCTCCTCCTCCTCATTACCCTCACCTACTCATGCCAAGGGAAGCAGATTCTCAGTGAAGAAGGGGAGTTGACAGGCTAAGAACCCTCTCCCCTTTCCCTCTCTTCTCTCCCCTCTCTCCTCTCTCTTCTCTCCCCTCTTTCCTTCCTCCCCTTATCCGGTCTGTGCCTATTATGTTATGTCTCCCTCTTTTCGTTGTTTTCATTTGTTTTCATTTTTATTCATTATTTCATCTCTTCCCTTTTCTGTTTTCTTCGTTTTTGATCTAGTTTCCTGTTTTTCCTTTTTCCAAATTTTCCCTCTTATTTTTTTCCTCTTTTCCTTTTCCCTTCCATTCCATTTCCTCTTTTCCATATATCTTCACTTTTTTCTTCCCCTCTTTTCCTCCTTTTCCCTTCATTTCGTTTCCTCTTTCCTCTCTCTTCCATATTTCCTAACTTTTTTTCCTTTCCCCTTCTTTCCATCTTCAGTTACTCTTTCCTCTCACTTCTCCATGTTTCCTTTTGTTTCCTCCTCCTTGTCCCCTCTTTTCCTCCTCCTTTCCCCTCTTTTCCTCCGCTCTTTCCCCTCTTTTCCTCCTCTCTTTCCCCTCTTTTCCTCCGCCTTTTCCCCTCTTCCTGTGTCGAGGTAAGATTTATGTCTGAGGGGATTTTAAAGGCGTGACTGGGTTTCCGATTGTTAAGAAAGACTCATGATTATACTCTCTCTCTCTCTCTCTCTCTCTCTCTCTCTCTCTCTCTCTCTCTCTCTCTCTCTCTCTCTTTCTCTTCATATTATCTGGAGGAATAGGATAAAGATATGTAAAGGAAAGGTGAAAAAATACTTCACAAAAATTTAGTGTAAGTTAGAGTAGAAGGAGGAACAGAAGAACAAGGGAAGAAGAACAAGAATAAGCAAGAACAAAGGAGGAATGTTTAGTACCACAAATAACAGCAGTAGAAGTAGCAGTGGTGGTGATAGTAATAGTAGTAGTAGTAGTAGTAGTAGTGGTGATCGTGATATTCATAGTGTTAATAGTAGTAGTGGTGCTGGTAGTAGTAGTAGTAGTAGTGGTGGTGGTGGTGGTGGTGGTGGTGGTGGTAGTAGTAGTAGTAGTAGTAGTAGTAGTAGTAGTAGTAGTAGTAGTAGTAGTAGTGGTGGTGGTGGTGGTGTTAGTAGTAGTAGTAGTAGTCATAAAAGTATTAGTGGTGGTAGTGGCGTGCCAGTGGACTACTAAGTTAGGTACAGTGTTGGTGGAGTTAGTAGTGGTGGTGGTGGTGGTGGAGAAGGTGTCCTATTGATTGGTGGAGGTCACCCACATCACCCAGGCCTCCACCACCTACTGCATGGTTGGGGGGGGGAGGGTGTACCACTTAACAGTATTGAAGTGGTAATGCGGTGGTACTGAGGAGGAGGAGGAGGAGGAGAGGGAGGGGAGAAGGAATGTCTGTGGAGGAGGGAGGGTTAGGGGTTAATGGTCTTCTTTTAAAGGGATCAAAGGGTTAAAAGGTGTTTGATTCTATTATTTCGTCTATAAATTAACTTTTCTATATTTATTATTTATTTATTTATTTATTTACATTTTTTTTTACATTTGAGGCTAGTTTCCTAAAAAAAAAAAAATAGTTGCAGGAATTTAATGTTTTCGTGAAGTAGTAATAATAGAAGGGAAAGGACTCAACATTTTCGTGAAGTATAAAAAAAGAAGGAAAAAAAAAAAAAGGAGGCAGACTTAATGTTTAAATCATAATAAAAGGGTCAAAACTTAATATTTTGGTGAGGTTAAAACATCACAACGAGGTAACAGTGTAGGTGACAAAAAGAGTTAAAAATTCCTATATAAACTGAGGTGAAAAAGGAGGGAAGGAAGGACGGAAGGAAGGAAGGAACCATTTTTAAGGAAGAAAAAAAAAATGACAAGTAAATATAAAAAAGTTACTTAATAAGATAAACTTTCTAGGGAGGGAAAGAAGAGGGGAAAAAAAGAGGGGACAGTGTAGTTACCGTATTATGGGGGGAATACCGGTTCTGGGAGGTGTATTTTTCCATTAAGTTCGGAGGTAATGACGGAACTTCGAGGGGAAAGAAGGGCAGTAGCATGAGTGAGGGGAAGGGAGGAAGGGATGAGTAAATATGACGGGAGAAGGTTGTGTTTGTATAGGGGGGGGGAGGTGTATTGGGTGGAAGGTAATGGCCAGTGTGTCTATACTAGTGAGGGGAATGAGGTGAACTAGTTTGGTCTCTCTCTCTCTCTCTCTCTCTCTCTCTCTCTCTCTCTCTCTCTCTCTCTCTCTCTCTCTCTCTCTCTCTCTCTCTCTCTCTCTCTCTCTCTGCTGTGAATGGGTACTACAATAAACTTTCTCCTTAATCACTTCTCCCACGCCCTCTCACGCCCTTACAAGCATTCACACACCCACTACCACTATCAACACGCCCACTCCACACACCTACGCTCCCCCCCCACAACCCCTCCACACCCTCCACACCACCCCCCCACACGCCCACGCCCCCCACGCCCCCCCTCAACGAGAACGGGTGGCGTCGGGTGCGGGAAAGGGATCAGGTGACGCGCTGGATCAATGCTGTTCTGCTGCTGCTGCTGCTGCTGGCGTCCCGTTCACCTGTGGGGGGGTGTTAAGGGGGGGGGCAGGGGCTGGTGGGTGTGTTTGGGGGGTGAGGGGGGAGAGGGTGTTTGGGTGAGTAGGTGGGTGTCGATTTTTGTATTATGTATTATCCTCCCTTGCCTCTTTTATTTTTTTTTCATTTTTTTCCTTTCACCTTCCTCTCTCTCTTTTTTTTCTTTCTCTCTCTCTCTCTCTTTCCTTTTAATCTCACGTGTTTTTAGTTTAGACCTCAGAGAGAGAGAGAGAGAGAGAGAGAGAGAGAGAGAGAGAGAGAGAGAGAGAGAGAGAGAGAGAGAGTTAACATTGGATCAGGTTAGTGACCGAGCCAATAATAGTAATTTTTTGTCGCTGGATTGGCTATTGATGCTATTATTATTATTATCTTTATCATTATCTTTATTATTATTATCATTATTATTATCTTTATTATTATTATTATTATATTATCATTATCTTTATTATTATTATTATTATTATCATTATTATTATCTTTATCATTATTATTATCATTATTATCATTATTATCATTATTATTGTATCACCTCGTTAAGTTTTACGTGTTTGCTTGTGGCATAGTTTGTTGTTGCCTTAAACAGACGAGCCAACCTCTTCTCCATCCTTCTTGTGTCTCTCCTCACCCTCCCTCCATCCATCTCACCCTCCCTCTCTCCCTCCCTCCCTTCTTCTTCTGTCTCCTCTCCTCTCCCTCCCTCCATCCATCTCACCTTCACTCCCTCCCTCTCTCCCTCCCTTTTTTCTCTCCCTCGTAATACTGTCGTTTGTGGAGAATTTTACACTTGTTTCTCTCCTCGTAGACATGAGTGGACTCCCGAGGCTAAAGATATCATATACCTTGGGGAGGGAAGTGGGGGGGCGGGGTGGAGGGAGCGGGGGGGTATGGAGGGGTAGGGTATGGTTAGGTTAGGTTGGGTTAAGTTGGGTTGACTGAAAGGTGGAAGGGGGAGAGTGATATGGAAGGGTAGGGTTAGGTTAGGTTAGGTTAGGTTGACTGATTGGAAAGGTAAGAGAAGGGAGAGTAAGGTAGACAGACAGGTAGATTATTATATGCAGAAGCTTAATGGGAAAGGTAAGTAAGGTAGATTATGCTATAGACTAATGAGAAAGGTAAGAGAAGGGACAATAAGATGGGTAGACAGGTAGGTATGAAGGTAAGGTTTAAGGTAACAGGTAAGATAGACAGATAGGTAAGAGAAGGAAAGGGTTAAGTTAATAGGCAAGATAATTGACAGAAGTAAGGTAGATTAGAAGGGAAAGATAAGGTGACAGGTAAGAGTGGAGATAGACAGGTAAGCAGGGAAGGGTTAAGGTAAGGGGTAAGGTGACAGGTAAGAGTGAAGGTGGACTGATATAAACAGGTAAAGTGAGGAAGGAAGGTAGGAAGGGAGGGAAGGAAAGAGTGAGTGAGAGAGAGAAATATATAAATTACTTTAGTTTATGAGATTAAGATTAAGGTTATTAGTTGTAAGTGGATTCAATCGTTTGTTTTATATCTGATACGTGGACAGAAGAAGAAGAGGAGGAGGAGGAGGGAAGAGTGAGGTGTGTGGAGGGAGGAGGAAGAGAAGGAGATGTGAAAGGAACAAGAGAAGGAAGAGGAAAGATCGATTTAGGGGAAAGGAACGAGAGAGAGAAGAGAGAGAGGAGGAGAGAGAGATCAGAGAGAGAGAGAGAGAGAGAGAGAGAGAGAGAGAGAGAGAGGAGAGAGGAGAGAGAGGAGAGAGAGAGAG
>JAPQNM010002089.1:92500-142355 GCA_029783475.1 Metacarcinus magister | reverse complement strand
ATATAGTAGTAGCGTAGGTCTAGTAAAGTAAATATCTTTCAAAACATTATGAAACACTTTCTTTTACTAATTACTTAAGCAAATTATAATTAATCATGACGTAACTAAAACCAATAATAATGTGTGAATGTTGTTAAAGGTAATGGTAATGGTAGGGTCGGGGATGAGTTGATGTGACAGATGCACCCAACCACAGCCTACTTGTCCTATATCACCTGCCCAGCCAACCACAGCCTACTTGTCCTATATCACCTGCCCAGCCAACCACAGCCTACTTGTCCTATATCACCTGCCCAGCCAACCACAGCCTACTTGTCCTATATCACCTGCCCAGCCAACCACAGCCTACTTGTCCTATATCACCTGCCCAGCCAACCACAGCCTACTTGTCCTATATCACCTGCCCAGCCAACCACAGCCTACTTGTCCTATATCACCTGCCCAGCCAACCTTCACCACATGGAGGGACTGTGTCGAAGTATGTACCAACTCCATTTTTCATTACGTAAACACACGAGAGGACGTAGATTTAAATTTAAGAAAAGAAAGGAAAGAAATATTTATAAGAAGTCAAGAAGTACAGCTTCCCAAATATAAGTGTTTTGTTCCTTAAATGAGTCAGTCACTGATTCTGTTGGTCGTTTAGTAATTTTTAAGCCAAGGGAACAGTTTCATTCATTAGTTGTGAAATTCTAATGAATCCTTCTCACCTCAAATCTGAGAAGCCTATAGATCTTGACGCTGCTGAAGAAGGGTTCAGGTCCCTAAATAGCAATACACCAACAATGACTAGCTAAGGCGAAGTCATACACCTGATTTATAAAGAGAATAAGACACTATCAAGATACAGAGAAAATACCTTGGGGAAAAAAATAATAAACGCTGAACTAGATTTTACTTTTAACAAAATGTTTTTAAGTTATGTACATCCTCACTCATGGTGATTCATTTTTCTTATTTTAAAGGCAAAGGAAAGAGTTTGATCCAGTCGTATAATATGTTATGTTATGTCAACTCACACAGACTCCCTTTTATACTTCCATATTCCTTACTCCTTAACCTAACATTCTAACCAATCCTTGCCTCACACAGACACATCCTGGAAGTCCTTTCTCCCCCACGTGGCGGAGGAACATCCCTTGGTGGTGGCAGGCTTAGTGGTGAGTCTGGATCAAACCATCCTGTATTGAAGCACCTTTCACCAGTTCAAAAGTTCAACCACCACCAGGCTATTGCTTCCTTGCTGCATGGAGGAACCAGGTATCTGTGTGTGTGTGTGTGTGTGTGTGTGTGTGTGTGTGAGTTGATTTCATACATAACCATACATTTCTCTCCCTCTCCAGCCTGATTTTCTTTCTTTTTAGCCAAATAAAAAAGTAAAATTTTCAATGACTTTGCTAATAATGTAATAGTCAGAGAGATAAACAGACAGACCAGTCATTACACCTTTCCTCACTCTCCTAGAATCTGCTATGGTGCCGGAGTCCTGAATGAAGGCGGCGTGCACTGCATCCCTAAACTCACCTTTCCTGGAGGCTGCCTGGCTGGGTGTTCATCAGGTTGAATGAATGTGTCCACGACCAAGGGGACCCACAATGCTAGGAAGAGTGTAGAGAGAATCTTGGAGGAGCTTACATATCAGATTTAATGCTGAAGCAGTGTGTATGTGTTGGTGAGGTATTTCTGGTTGAGTTATAATTAGTAGAGAGGAGATGGAAAGAAGCTGTTAGAATTCTTTACATTTTATTTGAAGACTAGAATAATCACAACTGAAGGCCGTGTGTTGCAGGGTGGATACAGCAAGCTGTGAAACCAGCCTGAGGAAGTCCTGGATGTGGAAGGAGGTTCATGTGGTGGAAACTGTGTGTCCTTCCTTCCACTCCGT
Organism: Metacarcinus magister; assembly: GCA_029783475.1. Classification (NCBI taxonomy): domain Eukaryota; kingdom Metazoa; phylum Arthropoda; class Malacostraca; order Decapoda; family Cancridae; genus Metacarcinus; species Metacarcinus magister. The sequence continues at coordinate 140,470 of JAPQNM010002089.1, read as the reverse complement.
GCTGGGCCTGTATGGAGTACTGCTGTACACTAGCTTGTTCTAGGTAGTACCTACGTACTGGTCTGAAGGAAGGAACCATGAACCTTTAACCTTGGAGGTGGAGATGGGTGTCTGGAGGTGTGTTTAGGCTGGCATTACACCTCTCAGGGCAGAGGCGTACTTGTAACACCTAGCTTCTAGTTGATGCAGGTATTGATTCACCTGTAAAGGAGGAACATCTCTGTAAGCTATGATGTAGGTACTGTAATTCATCATAGAAATTAGCAGGGAAGAGTAAGATGAGTGGAGGAAGGAAGGAAAAGAAAGAAGAGGAATGAAAAAGGTTTTGTGGACCAGATATTTCTAATTGAAATAGTGGTATCACTCTGTTTCCAAGTCCATTGCCGTTGTGGAGGGGCTTAGGGACCACAGATTGAGGTCTGATCCTGCGATTCAATTTTCACTTGGCCTTTTTCTTTTTCTAGCTTTACTTCCCATTGTTTCATCTGTCTTTTCTTCTTAAACTCTCCCTATTTCCTTCTTTCCTTAAGTGTGAGAGCAGTGCTGAGAGGATGAAAGGCTAACAACAAGTTCAGTCATGAACGGCCTGAGGGTGCCATGGGCACAGTATACCCTCCCTTTTTCATTGCCCTTACTCTCCATGGGGGTTATGGGGAGCAGACCAGTTATATCCCCCACTTACACTCGGCTCACCATGGCCAATTATGAACATTTCAATCTAACAGCTGCACTGGGGAATGCACACCAAAAAATTCATCCCCCTGACTTCCCTGGCTTTGACAAGGACACACCTCTGACCACGGCTCTGAAAACTCCTCTGACCACCCACCTGTCAACTCCCTCGTCTCAACCACCTCCTCTTTTACCTATTTCTCAAACACCAACACCAACCCCTACTTCTACATCTGTATCTTCCTCCAGTATAACCACCTTTGAACCATATATACCACTAAAAAGTAAAACCACTCACCAACTCTCCACCCTGGCCCCTTCCTCTTCTATAACTCAGACTGTTCCCTCCTCCTCTCACCCACGCCCACGCCCATCCACTACCACTAATCACCTTCCTTTATCCATCATATTTGGTCCTCGCCTATGGAACAAATACTTCCATATCCCTGCTCATGCTCCATATTTAGTAAACACTTTACAATTTCAGAAATGCATCCAAAGACAGGTGGGAAGGGTAACCTTCCACACAAGACCTCACAGATCTCGCCTAGTCATTTACCCTCAAAGACCTTGATGGGAAACCATTCCCAGTGTCCCCTGATACCCTCGTACTGGTACCGTTCTCATTCCCAATGAAATCTGCCCAGACGGCGTCAGTTGGTCTGACTGTTCTCCTGACCTTTCTGAACTGATTGCAGACCAACATGATATCACTCATGTGTCCTGCTTTACCATTAATCCTCATGGCCGTCGCAAACATCCAGTAAATATTGCATTCAAAGGACAAGATCTTCCAGACAAGGTATACATAGGTGGAACCTTTTATAAGGTTAAACCTTACTTTCCTTCCCTCCTTCAGTGTCAAAACTGCTGGAGATTTGGACATCCAGCAAAATACTGTAGATCCACTGCACGTTGCCTTCTCTGTGCCTCACCTGGCCATACCCGTACAAACTGCCCTTCAACAATACACATCTGTGCAAACCACTCAGGAACATAATGTCTTCTTCCGAGGCTGCCCTGTTTACAAATTTGAATCAGAGGTTGCTGCCCTCCGCTTCAAACATGGCCTAACACTCAAAGAAGCTAGACAAGAAGCCTGTCTCTGTGGCTTCCGACAGGTTCCTCTCTCTCAGCGCATCTCCATTAACACCCCACAAACCACAACTCTCCTTTCTACTACATCCCATCTTTCTTCTCCCACTCCTCTTGTTCCTTCATCTAGCACAATTACCTCACCCACCCTGTAGTTACTGTAAATTGTATTTATTTGTATGTTATTAGTTTTCTAAGGTTCGAGTATGCATGGGAACGACGCTGCTTCAGGGTTCACGAGTCGAGGCGGGAGCTGGTGAGAACGAGACAAGCAGACAGGAGAGGAGGGCAGACCGAGCCCGCCAAACAGACAGTTTACTGACTCGCGCTTCCCATAGGCACTTGTACACTTAAAGATTAAAAGTACCACCCGTCAAGTTGTTTCCCCCCAACCTTCAAGCTATCTAGGCCATTTGGACACCATGTCGCCGACACCTGGGGAAAGCTGCTTTGACCTTTGTCTTATCCCAGAGTACGACGGTTCAGACAAGCAGTCAGTTGTGGAGTGGTTGGAGAAGCTTGAACTTGTCTGCAAGATTCGTGGCGTGGACGACGTAGCAAGTGTCGTCCCTCTTCGCCTAACTGGAGGAGCCTTTTCTGTCTACCTGCAACTTCCTGAAGCAGACAAAGAAGTTTAGTGAAGTGAAAAGGGCTCTTGTGTCAGCGTTCGTGATCGACCCATTTTTGGCGTACGAGCAGTTCATGGCCAGAAAGCTGCACAGTGGTGAAGCTCCGGATGTTTACCTGGACTTGCGACACTTGGCATCGTTGTTTGGAGGGATGACAGACAAGGGCCTCTCCTGTGCTTTTGTTGCCGGACTACCAGAAAATGTGCATCAGCTGCTCAGGGCGGGATTGAGGATGGAGGCTCTTGACCTGAATCAGATCCTGGCACGCGCGAGGGCAGTGATACAGGACGACTGCTCTCTTGCTTCGGGGGACACGTGTATGGACGCCAGAAAACCTAGTGCGGGGTGGCAGCATCCAGCCGTCAGGACTCAACACTTACGTTTGCAACGGCCCGAATCACTTCGCTCGGAACTGCCTGGCGCGTCGGCGTGAACCCACCACTGGAAGCCGGAACCAGCGAGGAACCGTGCCACAGCCACTGGATCGGGAAACGAATACAGAGAGGAGGTGTCAGCGCCAACCTTCTCTCCCGCCAGCCAGTGAAAGAAGCGCTACCAAAGGCCAAGATATGGGTGAACAAAGTCCTGACGAGTGTATTGGTTGATACCGGGTGCTCTCGTTGCATCGCCCTTGACTCATGGTGTAGCTCGTGGAAACGAGAGGCAGTCAGCATCCAGATGGTGAGTGGAAAAGAGCACTTCTGCAAGGGCACTGGCGTTGTGCATCTACGACTTAGCAACGGGGCCTCGGTGGATGTGGATGTGTTGTGGTGCATTCAAACCCCCTTGGTTTTCCATTCATTCTCGGCATGAATGGCATAGTGGCTCTAGGCGGGATTGCTGTCGACGTGGAAAGACGTGTGCGACTCGGACTGGAGGACATAGCAATGTGTGGAGCCGGTGACGCAATGATTAGTGTTGAGGAACAAGATTTCAGAGTGACTTATGACCAAGTGGCAAACTCGTGGACAGTTATGTGGAAGTGGTCTCAAAATAACGAACCAGGGGTCCTCCAGAACCAGGTGGAGGCATACTCTGTGCCAAGCGAAGCCAGAACCATGTATGAGGAAGAACTAGAAAAGTGGATCGCTAAAGGATGGTTGGCACCGTACTCGGATGAAAAATACGGTCCAGCCAAAGGGCTGATTCCCTTGATGGCTGTGATTCAGCGTAATAAGGGGAAGGTCCGGCCTGTGTTGGATTTCAGGGAGTTATACTCCTGCATCGACGCTTTCCGTGTGCGCTGATAGTTGAGAGAGTGGCGCAGGCAAGGGTGGAACGTGTTGATAATTGACTTGAAAAAAGCTTATCTGCAAATACACGTGCATGACTCGCTGTGGCCCTACCAGACGGTGGTGTTTAAGGGACGTAAGTACTGCCTGACCAGGTTAGGATTCGGCCTTAACATTGCCCCCCTTGTGATGAAAGCTGTGTTGATGTGTGTGTTGTCGCAAGATCCATGTGTGGAAAAAGGAACTTCAGCTTATATAGATGACATTCTGGTGAATGAAGATGTTGTAGACACCAGATATGTGGAACAGCATCTGGTGCACTATGGATTGAAAGGCAAAACTCCTGAGTGTGTTGCCCCCGGTGTTTGAGTGTTGGGCTTGAGAGTGTGGGGGGAGCGAAGTTTGTTCAGTAGAGGCGTGATAACAAGGTGGGTGAGATGCCAGATCAGCTGACACATCGTTCAGTCTTTTCGTACTGTGGCAAGCTGCTCGGTCATTTCCCAGTTTGCGGTTGGCTGAGAGTTGCAGTGGCTTACATCAAGAGGAGAATAAATCACCTTACATCGAGCTGGGATGTGGTGGTCGATGATGTCCAGCTGAGAGGATTCCTTGAGGAGACTGCCAAGTGAAGAAAAATGACCCCGCTCAAGGAAGGTGGAATGTCGAGGGAAGAAATGCAAAAGTGTGAGTAGATGCCAGTTCCCTGGTCCTTGGAGTGGCATTGGAAGTTGACGGGTGCATCGTAGAAGATGCAAGCTGGCTTCGGAAAGAAGACTCCACACACATTAATGTGGCTGAGCTCGATGCAGTTGTGAAAGGCCTCAACCTCACCCTGGCATGGCAAATGAGAAGTGTTGAGCTCATGACTGACTCATCAACTGTTTTCCATTGGATCTCAGATAGTTTATCGGGGAAAAGTAGACTGAGGACGAAAGCTGCAAGTGAGATGCTCATAAGAAGAGTTGGCATAATTAAAGCACTTGTAGATGAGTGTGGACTGCAGGTGCAAGTGTCTATCAGCTAACAACAAGGCGGATGTTCTGACTCGTGTGCCGCAGCGGTGGCTGAAGGTCCCTACCGACAACTTGGTAGGTGTGTGCATGCCCGTGGCAAACACCAATGTCGCAGATATTATCAAGAGCATTTACAACTCTATGGGACACCCTGGCGTGAATCGCACACTCTACTTCTTGAAGCGGGCCAACGCGGCAGTCACCAGGCGGCAGGTGCAGTCTGTTGTTAGTGGCTGCCACGAGTGTCAGTCCATCGACCCGGCGCCCGTCAAGTGGAAGAAAGGCAACCTTGATGTAGAGGAAAATTGGAAGAGTTGCGATGGATATAACTCACCACATCTGACAGTTACCTTTCCCTCATTGACTGCGCACCATCACAGTTTGCCTTGTGGCGTCCCCTACGACTCCAAACAAGTGCCAGCATCGTCCAACAACTAGAAGGGGTCTTCTTTGAACGTGGTGCGCCGGACGAATTGTTAACAGACAACGACACTGCCTTCCGTAGCAAATTGTTTACCGAATTTGCCAGGCATTGGAGTGTGCGCGTTCGCTTCCGTTGTGCGTACGTTCCGTCAGGGAACGGGATAGTTGAGAGATGCCACCGCACCATCAAGGTCATAGCTGTGAGAAAGGGATGCTCAGTTGCAGAAGCAGTCTATTTATACAATCTGACGCCAAAGGACGATTGCATGACTTCATCAGCTCCTGCCAACAAGCTTTACAAGTATACTGTCAGAATTAGAGGCTTAGATACTGACAAGGAGAACGCAGCTGAAGTAAATAACCCTTATCGCACAGGAGATGAAGTCTGGGTGCGGCCTCATGACGTTCGCTGCACTGGACGGTACAGAAGAGGCATGGTCACGAGGATCCTGTCTGACCAGGCTGCTGAAGTTGATGGCTTCCCTCAGCACGTACGAGAACTACGTCATCTAATTCCTGAGGCGAGAGTGCCGTATCCGAAGCCGAGAGCGACAAACAGCATATTCATCTGCCGATGCAGGACCTTGCTGCTGAAGATGATGTGGAATCTGATGACGGAGATGCTGCAGACGGGGAGGAGCGTGATGACGAAGCTGTGGCAAACCACGTTGAGCTGAGGCGCTCCTTGAGGCAGAGGAGGCCGCCTCGAGAATGTATTTGTTATGATTAGATTATCAGGGGGCTTGTGATTGGATATCAGGGGGGAGTGTAAAATGTATTTATTTGTATGTTATTAGTTTTCTAAAATTCGAGTACGCATGGGAACGACGCTGCTTCAGACTTCACGAGTCGAGGCGGGAGCTGGTGAGAACGAGACGAGCAGATGGGAGAGGTGGGCAGTCCAAGGCCAGTGAATAATTTTTCTCTCCTAAACCCAGATACCCCAACCTCTACTCCTTCAACTTCAAACTTTACCCCCCTTCCACCAAACACCAAACGTTGCTCCTGTGCTTCTCCTCCAAAACCTTCTACTCATTCTACTTCCTCCTTAATCACTAAAACTTTTCCCCTACAGCCTCCGGCCAAGAAAATGTTTACTCCCACTCTCTCATCCCCTTCTTCCCCTAGTGAGACCATCTCTGACATTGAAGCCTTCATAGCAGAACCTTTCATTGATACCTCACTCCCTTTTCCATCCTCTACCCCACCACATACCACCTTCAAGAACATCCTCTGTGTTTCAGCAGAAGTTCATTAACCAACCAATAACTTTCCTTAAACGCCTATACCTCTTCCCCCTCCCCCTACTCCTCTCCCATCTTCCTGTCCTTCCCCACTCTTCACCTCCCACCCTCACAGCTACATCTACTAGAAAATCTCCTCTTGACTATCCTTTACCTCCTGGAGTCTCGTGAATCCGTTAAATAATTCCTCAATCCAAAATCCCTCCTGCCCAGATACTGCCCTTACTTCTATAACTCCTACTTCTGATGCCCCCACCTCTCCTAATCCCATTACTCCTATCAACCATTATCACAACTCGTTAATTTTCTTTCATTCATTATTCAACAATGTCTATTCTCCAGTGGAATATCCGTGGTTTCCGCTCCCATAGAAATGACTTCCACTACTTACTCTCTATCTATGAACCTCACGTTATATGCCTTCAAGAAACCTTTTTGGTTCAACCACCCACACTAATCCCTAACTATCACTTCATCCATTCTCCTCATTCTATTGCTGCTTCTTCTATTCTTATCCATCATAAGACACCATATACATTGCCACCACTATTCCTTGTACTGTGATACGAATCTTAATTCAACGTTGGATTACTATTGTTTCTGTTTATTTCTCACCTTCCCATCCTATTGATTATGATAACTTCCAAGACCTAATCTCCCAATAGAATCTGGATGAAGGAGATTTTCCTGCTACATGGCGAGAAGCCCTTATCATCCTTTTCCTCAAACCAAAAAATTCCGGTAATCTCCCACAAGATTACCAGCCTATTGCTTTGACCAGCTGCATATGTAAACTTGGAATGAATGGTAAATGCATGCCTTATGTGGCTCTTTAGAGTCAAAAAATTTGATATCATCTTCACAATTTAGATTCCGACAAGTTAGAAGTACTGCAGACCCACTAGCACATCTAGAAACTTACATGTTAACAGCCTTTGCCCGTAAACAATCAGTTCTCACAGTATTCTTCAATTTAAAGAAAGCTTACCATACTACCTGGAGATATCATATACTCCATCAGCTATTGGTAACCTGGGTGTATTTATCCAATCTTTCCTTCATAATGGCACCTTTCGTGTCCGAGTTGCCTCATCCGTCTCTTTCTTCTATACTCAATATGAAGGTGTCCCTCAAGGATGCGTTCTTAGCACCACCCTACTTCTTATTGCCATTAACAACATCATAGCTTCATTACCAATAGGTGTAAGATCATCCCTCTATGTAGATGATCTTGCCATCTATACCTCTGGGTCCTCTCCCTCAACACTCCAACAGATTATACAATATGCTATATCAAATATTTCTTCTTGGGCCACTAATCATGGTATCAGATTTTCAACTACTAAATCCTATTTAATTTTCTTCACCCGCTCCCATACAGTAACTGCATCCTTGCTTGCTTTATCTCTATGAAAATCAATTAGAATCCCGCTCCTCAGGCAAATTTCTAGGCCTTATAAACTTACCTGGAAAGAGCACAGTGCAACCATAAAACAAAATGCTCTCCGACGCCTCCAAATTCTAAAAACTATCCTATATATCTTGGGGTGCGGATAGGAAAACACTTCTCCATTTACATGTTTCTTTGATACTCTCCACTCTTGATTATGGATGTCATATATACTCTTCAGCTTCTGCCACTCTCTTAACCTCACTTGACCCAATCCATCACTTAGGATTACACCTCGCTCTTGGCGCTTTTCAATCTTCCCAAGTGGAAAGCCTGTACGCAGAATCAGGCTTACCATCACTTTCCCGACGCCACACTCTCCTTTCCCTCCGAAGTTATGTCAGACTACACCAATTTTTCACCTCTAAGATCACTATTCCACAAGCTCTTCAAAGTAGTTTCTCCTCCCATCCATGACTACCACGACCACTTTCTGTTCGTATGCACTCCCTTCTCTCTCACTCCCCCTTTCTTGATTTAAATGTACCCCCTTTCCATACCCATTCTTTTGTCATGGATTATACCCTCCCCTTAATTTGCTCTTCTGCCCTTTCTAACTCTTCCAAGTCTGATACACCAACTTACATCTTACGAACCCTTTTTCTTGAACACTTTACTAATCATAATAATTGCACCCCTGTATATACTGATGGCTCTAAATCCCAATATGCTGCTGGTTTTGCCGTTCTGTTCCCCTCCCAATACTTCCAGTTCCAATTACCAAGAGTAGCCAGTGTTCTTACGACTGAGCTATATGCTATTATTCTCTTTGCCGTGAGAAAGTTTCTTTCCAACCCATCTTCATCCTTTGTAATTTTCACAGACTCAATATTCTCTCTCCCTCTAGGCTCCCTCTATACTATTCACCCTTTAGTTCGTGAAATCCAAAAGTGGCTATTTCACCTTTATGCCCGTAAAAAGTCTGTCTGTTTTTGTTGTGTTCCAAGCCATGCTGGAATTACTGGCAATGAACTTGTTGACTCACTGGCCCATTCTGCTATTATATTAGGATGCCATCGCTTCACGAAAGTCCTGTGATTATTTCCATTCTTCCACTCCTTTCTATTTAGCTGTTGGCAATCCTTCTGGTCTGATCTCTCAATTAATAAACTTTGTGCAGTTAAACCATCCGTCTCTCCTTGGTCAGACCCAACCCACAAGAATAGATGGTGGGAGACTGCACTTGCACGATTACATATTTGCCACACTAACCTCACTCACTCTTATCTTCTTATGACACAATCTCCACCGACCCTTTGTATGGCTTGTAATACCCTCCTCTCTGTACCCCACATTCTACTCTTCTGTCCTTGTTACATTGCTGCACAAGCTACAGCTTTCCCTCACTTAACTCATCTCAGGGGCTGAGAAATTTACCCTACAAAGATAGGCTAAAACGTCTTAATCTCCACTCCCTAGAGAGAAGGAGGGCAAGAGGGGATTTGATTGAGGTTTTCAAATGGGTAAAAGGAATTAATAAGGGAAACATTGATCAGGTTTTAGAATTTAGTAGTCAGGATAGGACACGTGGAAATGGGTACAAGCTAGAAAAACTTAGATTCAGGACAGACATAGGTAGATATTGGTTCACTAACAGAGTGGTGAACGATTGGAATAGGCTGGGTAGACACGTAGTAAGTGCTGAGTCAATAGATAGCTTTAAAAGACGGTTGGATCAGAGTATGGATAGGGATGACAGGTGGGATGGCTAAATATTGGATTATTCCAAGGGTGGGGGGCAAGGAGCTGCCTCATGTAGGTCATTAACTGGCCTCTTGCAGTCTCCTCATTTCTTATGTTCTTATCTATCCTGACCTTCCCACCTTAATGATATTCTTACAGAATCACCACATTTCCACTTAGACAACATAATTTCTTTCCTACAATAAATACACATCCTGACTATAACTAACTGTTCTTTCCCTCTCCATAATTTGCCTTACCATCACCTTTGCTATACCGTCTTTTAGACTATAATAGCGCCCAATGACCTCTGATGTCTGGCGCTTACTCCTTTTTCTTTTTTCATTAACTAATTAAAATAGTGGTAGAGGAATACTTCAAGTGTCGGGAACCAGCATACCTTTCCTTACAAACAAGGAAGCACACACAGGCAGCAACACGGCTAGAGGTGGAGGTCTCCCCTCGTGAACGGATGAGGCCCAGATAGATAACAACAACAACGCCCCCATAGCTGACCATCACCATCCACTGGAAGAAGCTTCTTCAGTTCAAAGTAGATTGGCAGATATCTAAACCTATGGGCAAAGGACAACACCAGCCACCCATTGAGCCCATGACGTGAGCAAGGCATCCTATAACCACCCCTGGACACCTGATCACTTAATACCTCACCAACAAGGAAAGTGTCACCACAAACCTATACACTCTACAACCTCATTAATAGAAGGCATAGCGGCTAACTACCCATACCACACCCATGAGGAGGTGATCCTGCATTGCACTTGGAAGAGAGTACTTAGGTTGATATCCAGCACTGCAGCATCACGGTTCTCACCAAACTCAAAAGAACAACACAACAAGCCCAATCCCAGAAAGAACAAGATTACACTTGTAACATATTATGTTACTTGTGGTGAGGAGTTAGTGAGAGTTTGGATAAAGTTGTTTACCCTCCGTGTCAAAAGGTCGAGGAGAGAAGACAGTGTATTTTTGTTGTTAGGATTGGATTTATTATATATGTGTTTATGCTAAGTGTTACCTGTGTCATTAAGAAGGTAGTCTATATTTGTACCTCTATGTATCAAGAATTATCCTAGAGCAGTTGTTCCCAAACTGTGGTACGCGTACCACTAGTGGTACGAGAGGGCCTTACAGGTGGTACATGAAGCCACAAACACTAATTTTTACTTTTAAAGGAAAGGTGGTTTTTTAATATTATTAACCTCCAAGTTGACACAAAAGTTTTATTCTTAATGTGTTGCCTTTATTTCTTGACAAAATTAGCCGTTTTTTGTGTGTTCTAATTATGAATAAATTGATATCTGATCGAAATGTGTTTTTCTGGAAGCAGGTGGTATGTGGCGATGGTACAGGACCTTCAAGTGGTACTCAATCAGAAAAAGTTTGGGAACCACTGCCCTAGAGGGTGAGTGCTTTCATAATATATTAGACAGTAGAAGTATTTGTCTACAGTTAACAAGAGCACCTTGAAGTTAAGGTATTAGCAGCTACAAGTGTAGACTTCATTGAAGTTGATTTAGTAAAGCCACAAAACCACATATCCTTTGACATAGTACTTGCATTAAACCTGAACTTCTCTGAAGAGTGTTGATTGTGATAAGTAACCCAGTGTGACTAAAGCTTTGATAAGCCCAGCTAAAATACCTCATCACTTATAAGGTAAACAAAGAGTCGGGTTACAACAAAAGGAAGGGTGAAAAACTGTACACAGCCTTCATGGACCTAGAAAAGGCATAGGATTGAGTTGATAAGGAAGCTCGCTGGAACGTTCTCTATAATATTGGTGTTGGAGGGCAGTTAGTGGGAGAATTAAGGCATTTCATAGGGAGACAAGTGAATATGTGAGGGTGGATGCAGATATAGGTGAGAGGTTTCCCATAGGAGTGGGAGTGAGACAAGGATGTGTGATATCGCCAAGGTTATTTACTATATTTATGAATGGTTGTATGAGAGATATGAAAGGTGAAGTGGGGAATGTAGGTGTAATGGAATTGGTTGGGCGGTGGTGGCACGCTTGTTTGCCGAGAGTGAAGAGGAAGTTGAGTGGTGAATGAATGTTATAGTGTATGTACGAGAATGAAGCTGAAGGTGAATACTGACTGTACTGGGAAAAGTAAGGTGAAGGTGTTTCAAAGGAGGGAAGTAGAGGTGGCACATTTTAATACACCTGATCGGGTGTCTGCTAACAGAAGGAAGGTGTGAGCTACTTTTACAAGGAAAAAGAATGTAGGAAGTAAACGGTTTCAAGTATTTGGAAAGAGTGCTATGTAAACATGGAGAGATGGAAGGAGAAAGAAGAGAGAGCTGTGAAAGGCAGGTGTGTCATAGGACCACTTGCAAGGGTCATGATTGGAGGGAATCCATGGTGGTCAAGAGAGTTTTAAGGAACAGTATTCTCCTGCCAACGTTGATGTATGGATCACAGATTTGGACATGGAATAGGGCACAGCAGTCAAGATTGCAAGCTGTAGAAATGAGTTATCTGAGAGGAGCTTGTGGCGTGACAAGATGGGGAGGGTGAGGGCAATGGAAGTGTGTATGAAAGGTGTGGTGTGGGACCTTGTGTAGATGGAGAAAAGTGTGATGTAGTGGAATGTGTGAAAAAAAATACTTTGTGGTGGTTTGGTCATATGAAGAGAAAGAAGAGAAAAGAGTTTGTGAAGGAAATATATGAATGAAACTGATGGTACTTTGAAGAGAGGAAACTCAATTTACTGTAAGATAGGGTAAAGGAGTAGTACATGCATGAAAGAGTTGCTGATAGAGGGGGAGAGATTTAACAAGCAGGGAAGGATTGTGTGGCTAGGGATGAGTGGAGGCTTTTCTGCCATGGCCATCCCCTTGGTGGACGTTACCAGAGGGAACAAGGCGTCAGATGGCAGATGTCAGAGCAAAGAGATAACAGCAAGGCAAAGTATGAGGACGGAAAGAATGATTAATTATAGTGAATCAGTAGAAAAGGGATCGTAAGATGTAAGTCAGTGTATCAGACTTGAAAGAAACATAGATAGATATATAAAGTAGGGAGCAGAAATATTTAAAAAAATAAAATAATGATAATGGAAGGGATAGGAGTACTTGGACCATTTGAGGCGGGAGAATCAGAAGTAGGAGGTATGGAAGTAAGGGCAGTATGTAGGCAGGAGGGATCTTGGAGAGAGGAATCATATAACAGGGAAGTTCACGAGAGAATCCAGGAGGTAAAGCATAGTCAAGAGATTGTCTGGTAGATGTAGCTGAAAGGATGGGAGGGAGAGAGGTGGAAGATGGGGGAGGTGTAGGAGTAAGGGGTAGGGGTAGGGGAGTGGGAGGAAGGTCACGGGGCAGGGTATGAACTTCTGCTGGAACACAAAGGGTGTTATAGGAATTTGAATGTGATAAGGTAGAGGATGGGGAAGGAAGTGTGGCATTAATGAAAGGTTTTGCTAGAAAGGCTTCAATATCAGAGATGGTTTCACTAGGGGAAGGAGGAGAGAAGACAGTGGGAGTAAAGGTTTTCTAGGTAGAAGACTGTAGGAAAAAAGTTTTAGTGATTAAGGATGAAGTAGGATCAGTAGATGGTTTTGGAGGGGAAGCACAGCAGCAACGCTTGATTGGTGGCAGTGGAAGAGTTAATGTGCTAGATGAAGGAACAAGAGTAGTGGAAGAGGAAGAGCAATCTATGATTCAAATTTGTAAACAGGGCAGCCTTGAAAGAAAACATTATGTTCTTGAGTGGTTTGCACAAATGTGTATTATTGAAGGGCAGTTTGTACGGGTATGGCCAGGTGAGGTGAGGCACAGGGAGGGCAACATGTAGTGGATCTACAGTATTTTGCTGGATGTCTGAATCTCCAGCAGTTTTGGCACTGACAGAGCAGGGGAACGTAAGGTTTAACCTTACAGAAGGTTCCACCTATATATACCCTGTCTGGAAGATCTTGTCCTTAAAATGTAATGTTTTGCAATATTTGGTGGGTACTTAATGTCGTAACCATATATATTAATTAAGGTGGAAGATCCACATGGAAGGAGAATTAGTGGATTGTTTATGCCACAAGCTCTGAGAAGCAGCTGGGGAAATAGATAAAGGTAATCTTATGTATAGATAGGCAGTGTCATTGTTTGTAAATTGTTACCGTTGGCCGGCGTGAGTGATGAGTCAGAAGTCAAAGGACACTTACTCAAAGTCATGAGACGCAAGGCCTGGGTAGGACTTTGAACATGAGTCATAGGTAAATACAGGTCAAAGGGCGATGAAGGCTTTGTCTTGTGACAAGCAGCCAAGCTAGGATTTTGAGTGTATATATATCAGCTGTAGAGCTTCAGCTAAATCATATCACTCTAGACTTCCATTTTGGAAGCACCAACACTATATCAGCTCAAAATGGAGGCTCTGCAAAGTTGGGTTGTCAAAGCCAGGGAAGTCTGGGGGATTAATTTTTTAAGGTCCATTCCCCAATGTAATGTTAATTTTGAATTTTCATGATTGGCCATAGTGAGCTGAATGTAAGTGGGGGATATAACTGGTCTGCTCCCCATAACCCCCATGGAGAGTAAGGGCAATGAAAAAGGGAGGGTATACTGTGCCCATGGCACCCTCAGGCCGTTCATGACTGAACTTGTTGTTAGCCATTCATCCTCTTAGCACTGCTCTTACACTTTAGGAAAAGAAGGGATAGTGGGAGGTTAGGAAGAAAAGACAGATAAAACATGGTAAAAAAAAAAGCTAGAAAAATCAGTTGGACCAAAGACTGAAGTCTGAGGCATCGCAGCAACAGACCTCAGTCTGTGATCCTGAAGCCCCTTCACAAGTGCAATGGGCTTGGAAATGGAGGGGATTTCACACTGGAAACCAAAGCATTGCATCAGATCCTAGACTGAGAATGCATTACATGCATTTATTTCACAAGCATTCCCTATGTAGAATAACATATATGTAAGACATTCCAGTACTGTACAGTGTCTGAAAATGCATTGTGTTGGAGAAATTATATGGGTAAGTAATAAAAAATAAGACCAAGATAGTATAAAATGAGAAAAAGGAAGATGAGCCACGGAAAAAGGAATGAACCCATAAGAGTGAAGAGTGAAGGAAGAGAAAGAAGGATCAAGCCTAAGGATGAAGGTTGAGACGGTGAAGGAATGACAGCCAGGGAGATACATGAGCTGCGTGCATGATGCACAAAACCTGTAAAACAAACAGACTGGCCTACAATGTGAGGTAAGTGAAAACTGGTTTCTTATAGGGTGTGAGAAAGTAAATGTGCATCAGTATGAATTCGTGCTTTAGGATCAAAATAAGGTAATACCTTATTTTTGTCACAAGTGTAAGCCAACCATTAAACTAAATGCCAGAACGATTGAAAAACAAATGGCTGAAAACTGTGATTTCAAAGAAAGGCTCCAGAAAGTGGAAGGTAATATTGTTATGAAAGAAGAAATAGAAAAAAAGTACTTAGTGAGGTGTAAATGGAGAGAGAGAGAGAGAGAGAGAGAGAGAGAGAGAGAGAGAGAGAGAGAGAGAGAGAGAGAGAGAGAGAGAGAGAGAGAGAGAGAGAGAGAGAGAGAGAAACTGTTGATTGTTCCGTGATCAAGAAAGACGACAAGCTCTATCCCCAGCTGACCAGCGGATAGCTGTCACATCCCTGCTCCTGGAATCTGTGAAGCACCTCGAACAAAACCACATCACTTAGTTACCTAGTGACCCAACACCAAGCACCACACTCCTCCCAGCCTCCCTACTCCCCTTGGAGTTATGCCACCCAACAGACAGACACATATCTCTGCTAACGTCAGAGCACTCCATACCAACATAGGAGACTTAATACACACTTACATCATCCCGCACAACCCAGACGTTATCGCTGCAGTCAAGACCTTCCTCAACCCCACAATCCCCGCCAACTATGGACACCTTCGTGGATTCTCAAGATAACACCGAAGAGGCAGCGTCCACGCCACCTATGGGGGTATTGCCATCTGTTTCCACGAAGGTCTCGCTGTGGAGGCTCTTGATATCGAGATGGCCCGTCATCACAAGATGATATTCTTCAGACTGTGGACAAAACATTCCGCTACAATCCTGTTATGTGTCTGCTACCGGCCACAGTGGCCTTGTTGTTTGCCTTATTGTTTGCCCGTTGTTTGTCCGTGCTAGATCAGCAACCTTGGGGGAAATCCTGTAATTTTTATTAATTCAGACAACGGTAGAGTATAACATTTAAGTTAAGTAATTTACATTCACATGTGATATGTGTTTTCTATACATTTCTGACCTAATATATCAATATCTGGTGTCAGTTTTGTGATTTGGAATCAAATTGTAATCAAGAAAATAAATCACTTTACTGCACCATCAGGAATAAAACAAGATTAAGACTTGTTTTTTCCTTAACTTTTCCTGTATTGCTCACTCTCACTTACCCTCCGAGTGCATATCACCTTTTTCAGCTCCCTCATCCCATTCTACATCTGCTTCTCTTTCTGTTTTTCCAGCTTCAGTCTTAGTTTCCTTTTCTCCTTCTGCCTTGAATGGGTTACAGCAAGTATCACTACAAGCACAACTGCAGTACACAATGCATGAGATCTTGCTGTGGTGACACTGTAATGTTCCATGGTGCATTTGTTCACTGCAGCCTCTCTGTACACTGTACCACGTCCATAAGATCCTTGGGTCCTGGAGGTTGATCAGAGATTGATGGTACTGGAATATTATCTTTGATTTCCCAGCCATACTTGGTAATATGAAGTTTAGGTGGTGCCACTTGGTTAGCAGCTTTAGCAAGTATGGTCTGCAGATGGGCACGTAAGATGTGTAGGAAGAGATTTTGTTGAGTGGGCGGTAGTGAAGTTACTTTGAGCGGCATGCCACACTTCTTTGTGTACATATTGTATCTTGCCTCACTCATTGGGGTGCCTTGTGGTTGACCATAGAGAGCACAAATGAATGACTCTCCTGCTTCCATAAGTTGTGCAGGAGTAGCATTAAGTTCACCCAACACTGAGTACAGGCCAGGGAAGTCACCGGCTTGAAGGGTTTTCAGGGCCGACACTTTCCCCTTCCTATATAAATATGAGGTGGCGTCTGAGCCAGTTAGATAGTGCATCCCCAGAATCTGCAAGCATTTTGAACCAAGTTGTGCACAGGTGGCATTGATGTCCCAAACTACTCCATCCCAACGCTCCATCTGCACTGTGGCCTGGATCTTATTTTGATACACCCAGTATACAAGCATGACAAATACATCGGTGTCATCTGAGAGGATGCGGATAACTTGTGTTCCAGACTCGGCAGCCATGAGGAGGTATGAAATCATTGTTATGTCTGCTTCATCATGTTGGAACACACCATTACTACAACTATCAATAGTCACTCCTTTTCCAAAGGTGTAGGTACTTAGCATATTCAACAGTTGCATCTTGTTGTGCTTATTTCTCATGATAGCATCTCGACTAGGAAGTTGTGTGTTGATGGTGAGGTTGTAGTCGATGGAGTTGAGGTCAGCACGACGCATTCGCTCATGGTCTTTTGCAGATACACTGTTGTATTTGTCAAAAACTAAGATCTTCTTACCAGGAAGAGAGGACAACCTGGTCTTGATGGACTTGACAATGACTGATGCATCACCTTCTGATGGCCAAACAATGTGAAAAAGAAGCTGACTCATGTCGACAATTGTGACTTCTGGTAGCATTGGTTGACTCGTCTTAACACACAATTTATGAGCCAGAGCTGCCTTGCTACCTTTTCTCAGGCAGCCATACTGATCAATGAGTGAGGGCGGTAAGGGACACAACTCATACTGAAAAATGGGTGCTAGCTTCATGTGCCATTGTTGTGCGAGGGTCAACAGTGTGAGGAAGATAGTTTGTAGGTCGAAGATCATCTTACCTCCAACTTGTAGCCCTTTCTCAATGTGTTTCATGGTCTTGATGGGGCTAGAGATGGGTGCATGGAATCCTGCAGCTATTTTAGAGCCTATGTCAACTGATTTAGCAACAATTATTTCAGCATCAGGGGGACAGATTTGACCATTGGCAATGTTGTTGAGGTGGAGTGACTTGTACTGAAATGGATGAGACACTTTCAAGAGTTCAAGAAAGATTTGATGTTGGTCATCTGCATCAATCTGTTTCCTTTCATCCCGCTGCTCCTTGTGGTGCAGTCCACTGCATGTATGACTTGCTCCAGCTTGATTTTTGCATTCCTTGAATGAGAAATCAGGGTAAATGTGTTCCATGGTGTCAGAGATGTAGGCAGTGACGGGATGGGAATCAATCCAATCTGCAACCCTTTCTGGAGATAGCGTCATACCCCTGAGATCACCCTTTCCAATTTGAATGGCAGTTTGTTCACCAAACTGGTCAGAGTTCATGCCATTCCAGTAACCCTCTTGGTGACCACATATAAATGGTCCAGAAATAAGCTCTGTGTTGGCTGCGTGTGGTATCAGGCGGTGCATCTCAAGAAGGTGACGGGTAATGCAGCGGGCATAGTGGTGATGGCCAGCAACAAAGAAATATGGCAGCATGCGTTCAAGCATGAGCTGCTGAAGTAGGAAATCTTCCTTCCTCTCACTAGGAAGCAGCTGATTGACAAGCATAGTAGGTTTGATGAGGTTATCAAGCCAGTGTCTGCCAGTTAGGTGGTTGTGACACATTTGAAGGTAGTTGTTTAAGTCTTGGGATGTCTTGGGACCAGTGACAAGGAAACTGTTCACGAGAGGAAGGGAAATCATTTGTAATGCTCTCATGGGACGAACCCAACCTTTGCAACTCATGATTTGTGCTGTTCCTCCAAACACTCAACTGATAACAACCTCAACACTTGATCCTGCATTAGTTTACCAATGCAGCCACAGAACGACTATAACATGCATCATCCCAGGCCTAAGAATAACATTTTGGAAGTCATTTGACAGGCCACCATGTACAATTGTATGCCAACTAAGATGTGGACATATTACATCCCCATGTCAGTCAATGACCTTGTTGAATACGCCAGTGAAGTCAGAACTACATTAAGATGAGAAGCTTTGGCATCAATGAGAGGTCCAAACACATAGGTACTTGCTGGCTTCTTTTGACCTTCATAATTGCATGTCTCCTTATTGTTGAACCCATCTTGTATTATGCAGACGGTGGCCTTCTTTCACACACACAAGCACAGGCTAAAGAAAGTATACAGAAAATACAAGAATTAGCAGGAATATGTGATATTTCAGGATTTCTGCTGCATTAATCATAGTTGGTAGTCCTAATCCTTTCCAATAACATTTAGCAACCATTAGTCTGTTACAACTTCGAACTATAGTACTTTAAGTTATGTTTATCAATTGGTTTGCTTTGGTTATTGTTTAATTTTCAAAATCCTTGGAAGTATCTTTTATTTCAATTTAGACTCCTAAGTATATGTAATACTGTTAGTCACTTTAATATTTTCCATGTTGTCAGGTTGGTTTTGTTCATTGAATATAATAACATAACTTTGATCTTTGTTTACAGTTAGCTGTAAGATGGAAGGATAGGGTAAAGGATCACATGCATGGATGGTGTACTGTTAGAGGGGCGGAGCTTCACCATGCAAGGAGGATGTGTTTGGATTGGGATAGGTGGAGGCTGTTTTGCTGTGCTCATTCATCCCTTTGGAGGATGTTGACTGAGGAAATGAGGCGTCAAACAACTATACAATAGATAGAATTAGAGTTAGTTCATACTCTTCTATTAATACTTGTATATATTAACTATGGTACAAAAATTAAGGTTCTATTTACAAAATACTTACTGGAGGAAAACAGAAACCAACTGATCAGAAAAATATCTATATTAGAATATGAAAAAAGAAAAGTAGGTTAACAAAAATATGAAATAAATATGACATTACAAAACCTGAAAATTACATGGAGAGTAGGTGGTCTAGTGGCTAGCGGTCGGGCATACCAGCTCAGGGTCCCGCGTTCGAGCCCCGGCACATGCTGGCCACTTTTCTTTGGTAATACCGCCGCCGAGTGGCCTAAGATCACCCACATGCTGCCATAACACTATCCTTGACGGGACTGCAAAGCTATATGCGCGAGGACTTCCGCTGCATGAAAAGGA
Source organism: Metacarcinus magister (assembly GCA_029783475.1). Classification (NCBI taxonomy): domain Eukaryota; kingdom Metazoa; phylum Arthropoda; class Malacostraca; order Decapoda; family Cancridae; genus Metacarcinus; species Metacarcinus magister. Next base: position 120,928 of record JAPQNM010002089.1, on the reverse strand, counting down.
TACTATTATGAATAAAATTAAGAATGGGATTCTTTGAAATGGAAAGAAGTATAATAAGACAACTTAAAGTATATATTAAAAAGTTAACAAAACTGTAGGAGAGGAATACTGGGTAGATAGAGAAGGATACAAATGATTACTAAGAGGAAGAACTAATACCACATTAATTTTAAACTGAACAAACAGACATCAAGGCAAGAGTGAAGAATGGTCTGTGTTTTGGATATGAAAGAGAAACAGTCACAGGAACACAAGAAAACAATCAGGCAACTCAATGTATGAAGATTGAATTTGTTGAATGTAAGAGGATGTATGCAAGGAATTGAATGAATGGACATTATATTCAGTTGGAGTGACTGATACAAACTTGAGGGAGGAAGTATTAATGGATGTGATGATTTAAAACGAATGAAAAAATAAAAAACATTAGGAGGAGAAGCAGCCATTCTTCATAGAAAAGATGGAAACATTAAAGAAGATGAGATAGATGTAAGAAACGGTGTCATGAGTGAAATTTATTGGTCAGAGTTACAGTTCTGAAAGGTTAATACTGTAATCTTAGTCATGGGTGGAATGTATTGGTCAGAGTTACAGTTCTGAAAGGTTAATACTGTAATCTTAGTCATGGGTGGAATGTATTGGTCAGAGTTACAGTTCTGAAAGGTTAATACTGTAATCTTAGTCATGGGTGGAATGTATTGGTCAGAGTTACAGTTCTGAAAGGTTAATACTGTAATCTCTTGTTTTACACGGGTTTAGCATACGCGTTTTTGGTTTAACGCCATGTCAAAAAGCTCATATTTATACCATAATTACATAATTTCTTTAAAATAACGTGACGGAATAAATTTTTTGGTTTATCACGATGTCAAAGAGGCTGTATTTTTGCTTTAATTACACAATTTGTTTTGAATAAAGTAATGGAATAGATTTTACAAGTATTTACACTATATAGGAAAATTATGTTTATCTTACATGAAATTCAAAATCAGGAAAACAATACTGGCGTAAATTGAAGTCCCTTTATTAGTGGTTTTGGTGTACAGGATGATTGAGGGAGAAAAAACAGTGAGAGAACAGGGGAAAATATGGTATTTGAAAGGAAATAGTGATAGAACCTGCAGGGAGATATGAATGCACATATTGGTGTGCTAGGTGAGTGGAACCACAATGGTGAAATGAATCAACATTTTGCCAGAGGTGCATGTGACCAGGAATGCAATGAATCAAGACTCAGTGACTCACTATATCCTGGTGAATGAGAGAATGCGTGAAACTGTGAGTCGTATGTGGGTGAATGAGAATGGAATGATTGATATTGTGTCTGACTACAATATACTAGTTGTGGAATGCATGCTGTGTGCTGAATGGGAAATAAGACCAAAAGCAAAGAAAGAGAAGTGGAAGTTGAGGGATGTTGGTTGGGAGAAGTTTGAGGTAGAGCTCAATGAAAAAAGCTGGGAGGATGAAAGTTTATAAGAAGTGGATGCCTTAAATGCAAATCTTATAGAAAATGTGAGGAGTGCTGCAGTTCATCAGATAGGATTTGTGAGACTGAATGGAAGGAAGAAAAAGAGCATGTAAATCTTGGTGGAATGATGATATAAGGGATGCTAGAAAGGGTGAAATAGAAAAAGACTGAATAGATTGTGCAGGTGGCTAAGAAAAAAGAGGCATGAGTGAATATCAGAATGCATTGGCAGCGTATGTAGTACAACAATGACTGACCAAGAGAAAGATTATGAATGTAAAATTGAAATGCAAAAAAAGTGTGATCCAGACTTTAAGATAAAATGTCTGGATCGATTGATGAGGTAGACAAGAGCAGAATGTCATTGAGGTGGCAGTCACTTAGCTGGGATCGAATGTGAGACTTTTTATATTTCATTTTTGAAAAGTTTTTCACAAGTGTTTTTTTTTTTTTTTATATATCATAAGCCATTGGCGCCAGTAAGCTTTATAGAAGCAGGATGGACTTGACTCTTGCCTGTTATTTGGCGTAAATTTTTAGATTTTTTATAGTGACGCCTCGAATGTTTACGATCTCTCCTGAATATGTTGAGAACGAAGAGAGGCTAATCGCTGCTAAAGCCTCAAATAGATATAAACATTGTAAGTCCCGTCTGAGGACAGTATGGCAGAAATTTGGGTAGTCTTTGGCCACTCGGCGGTAATACCAAATAATGACATCGGGGGATCGAACCCGGGACACTAGGTTCGCATACCTGAACGCTTGACCAATGTACCTTCACCAAACATGGCAACGATGCGTTTTACATGCTCAATGTAATTTGGAAATTTGTTAGAACGGAGGACGAGGTCATGGAAGAAGGACAGTGGAGAAGCGGTACAGTACTTTGCCTTCAGTTCGTCATTACACTGAAGCTCCACCAACTCCATCTGCACGGGGGCAGGGGCTTCGTCCACAGGGAAGTGAACAGATTGAAGCCCGGAGCCCTGGAGCCAGTGGCCTGACACCTGTGAAACATAAAGCAAACTCCTCCCGCAAAGAGGTGACAACACCAACACAAGTGTTCAGATCCACGTCATCAGGTGCACAAGCCGCAATACAAGAAAAATGCATAACGTGACCAGCAGCCAGTTGAAACTCCCACAATCACAGCTTTACCAGCATCTTCTCCCGAGGTTAATACTTACATGTCAGATAGAATTAAGGTTGTAGAATATCATGCAATATATATCAACTTCCGGAAACTATTAAAAACATTTTATACACCCACCGCCTCAGTAGATAAGGCCAGTATCTGGTTACAGCCCCGCAACGTTAGGTTAGGTTGGAGTGGGATTAGGGTTAGGTTAGGCTTCTGGAAATGAAAAAGCATCATACTTTGCCTAGAAATAAATAGTCCGTGCCTCAAAATTAGTAGGCTAACCTTATCTAACCTAACCTAACCTAACATTACAGGGCTGTAACCAGATACTGGTCTTACCTACTGAGGCGGTAGTTATAAAAAAAAATTTTTTTTAATGTTTTTAAGTTTCCGGAAGTTGATATATATTGCATTATATTCTGCAACCTTAATTCTATCTGACATGTAAGTATTAACCTCGGGAGAAGATGCTACACACACTTATTAGACTCCATGGTGGTTTCAACACTGATGCCGAGAGGGAGGAGGGAGGCAGAGCCTAGGTATACATCAGTGATTGTGGGCAGAGCATGTTAAAGATTAATGGCTGCTGCACCCAGACGCTTCCCTCTGACTCGGAGTAACCATTGAGTGCAACTGTAAATATTGTACATACAACTTAGGTTAAGGTAAGCCAAAAAATATTTGGGTAAATCTGTATAACTACTGCTCGGACGATATCGATATAAATATGAAGTCGTACATACTATACATAGTGTACTCAACACATCTGTGAAGGTTTTAGGCGGTGCTAACCATTATTTACCTAGCAAAATATCTTTCAAATTATGTTAGGTTAATTATGTTATGGTTAGGTTCGGTTAGAAAAGGTTTTTATATTTCATTACACAAAAATTAGGCGTTCCACCTTAGATTTTAACGGACTCTGTCCACCCGCGGACAGAGTCCTTTAAATGCAAAGTTTGTTAAATCGAGCATCGACAGTAGTTTTGAAATGCCCTTCAATGCAACGTGACAGTCAGTAGATTGCTATGTCTTTGGGGGTGTTTAAGGGGCCAAGGTAGGAGTTCAAAACGTTACAGGCACACTGTAACACAACAGATTTTGTGGTAGTTGGGAAATTGTTACGTGGTAGTTAGATTACGATTTCCCCAGATCCCTAAACATGCTGGGGTGTCTTGAATGGTAAAGGAAGAAGGGAAGACACCCTCCAAGCGATGAAGTTTGGATGTGTGAATGCGAGAGGATTGGGCATCGGAAAGTTTGATGATGCATGCAAGGAGCTGAACGAATGGAAAATTTTCCACTTTCTCACATCCCACTCTAACCCTTCTTTACTTCTGTTCATCACCTTCATACACCCATTCACTCCCTTCAGAAAATCTATGCACCCACCTGACCAGCATGCCACTCCTGTCTACCATATTCATACAATTCTTCTTCCACTTACTGCTCCTTACATTCCACAAATAAACCTTTCGTGCAATTCTTGTATTCTCCATTCGTTCCAGCCTAACTTTATATATCAAGGTTCTCTTTATATGTCTCTCCCTAAACGTACTTCATCCTATGTCACCTCTCAGAGCTTCTACAGCTACATACCTTGGTGCATTCAGTGCCATTCTTGCTACTCTATTCTCCCTTACTTCCAACTTGTCTATTTCACTCTCCTTCCATGCTTCCAGTGATATCTTATTGAGCAGAGCACACCCTAAGGATGAAAGAGTTCATTACTTTCTTAAGAGTATTGGTGAACTCCACACCCACGCAAATTATGCATAGTTAAGGTAAGTTTGGCTCAATTTTTTAAGCTCTAATCTGCTTGTAACAGCTTAAGTTTGATTAGGTTAGGTTAGCTTAGCTTACGTTACGTTAGGTTTGGTTAGGGTATTATTTTACATCTTCACCTGAATGCTCTAGATCAGTGTTTTTCAAACTTTTTTTACTGCGACCCACAGCAAGAACCACATTTTGAATTGCGACCCATTAAACCTAAGTGTAATCGAGTAAATCAAAGACAAACACTGTTCACTATTTTCCTTTATTTAGCATCGACAAAAATCATGTATATTTCTTATGATCCGCTTATATTAGAATTATATGTATCTAGTTGTATGAATATAAAGTTATTATTTTTAGAAAAAACAAATTTGAAGAAAATGCCAACACAGGTAAAGTAATTGATATTAAAACAAATATTTAATGAGATATATGTGATTGCTTGTTGATAATTCATAAGCAGGTGTTTCCAATTGTGAACACAGGAAGACAGTGGTACACGCATATCAGGGCCAGTGTTGAGCCTATTTCTGTACTTAGTGTTTCAATGAGTTCAAGTGAAAAATCCCACTTCACACAAGTAAGTAGTTGTGAAAGGTAATAGTACTAGAATAGACTTTTTACTTAGTAGTGGAAATTCCTCTTTGTTCTTAACCCAAAATGAGTATAAATTAAATTTCTCAAAATCATTCTTTAGTGTGAAGGAACAACTAAGATGCATCAATTCAGCTTCCTCTTGAGGCAGAAAGTTTAATTCAATTATTGACTCAGAACTTTGGAAAGTAAATGGATTTTTTAATTAAATCAATTACTTTAAGATATGGAGATTGACTTTAATTTAAAATTAATATTAATTAGGCTGATAAAAGTAAATAATTTGTTGTTTGTAAAAAACTTCTTAAGGGGGGTGACTTTACAGTACTCTTAAATTTCGGGCATTATAAGGGAAAAAATCTGGTATGTACAGGAATGTCGACAACTAGCCATTCAATTTTTGAACAACATTGTCTGATGATTAACAAATCAAGACGAAACAAAGATATGTGTTTACTAATAGTATTGCATGTATTAGAATTATAATGAGAGGAAAACGGAGAGAGCTCCTACCTCTTCGGCTGTTACTTGAACACTGAGGGGCAGTGAGAGCATTTATTTTCTTTCGTGTCGCGACCCATTTTATTTATTTTGTGACCCACTGAAGGGTCGGGACCCATAGTTTGAAAACCCCTGCTCTAGAGAATTAAGAGTTGTATTTCTACATTACCTGATGTATTTTGAGGTTTTCTTGATTACATTTCTATCGCAAGTTCCTAGTTTGTGAGATGTTCAATGTTTTCTATGTGACTTTCCCTTCGAGAATTAGGGAAAGTTTAGTTTGGTTTGCACAAAGTTCTGTTATTTGTCAATATAGGTTAAGGTTTGGTTGATTTAAGCTTGATTATGTTAGGTTAATTTAGAAGATATCAAATGTTTTTGATGACCAACAACCAATGTTAGGTTGAGGTGCAGACGCCATTTTCTTTCTTCGTAGCCACAACCCAGTATTTGTGACCGTCAGTAAATTGTGCGTTCATCAATTGGTCATTGTTAGGTTATGTTAGTGATTCTAGCACCTTTTTTCATAGTGTAAATCATTGTATTTCATCTTCCCCGCCCATGAACCCCCAAATCCCACAGTCACCACACTTGTTGGGGGTGATGAGGATATCTTATCATATATACATTAGTGAGGGAAATGAATGTCAAAATCTTTTGAACTGGATCAAAATCTATACGAAGAGTGTGTTATTTATATCCAGGTGCATTCTGGTGTAGATGTAAAATTTTTACCTTGGTTAGGTTTGGTTACATTTAGTTAGGTTTGGATAGGTTTAGTTAGGTTTGGTTGAGTTTGGTTAGGTTTGGTTAGTTTCAGTTAGGTTTGTTTAGGCTTAATAAACTGCAGCTCTGGGAAGGTTATGGTAACAAAGCGATTTTTTTCTTTTTGATTTTGATGTTTTTAATTAATCTGACTTTTTTTGTGGCAATCTTTATCTTTCACTTATTGCAGGACGAAAAAAATGTTCCATGGCATGACGAACAAACATCAGATTCATTCAAAACACATCAAAATCTATTATAGAAAAACAGTTTGGTTCAAAATAGGGTATTTCTGTATAACTACTGCTCGGACGATATCAATATAAATATGAGGGGTAAAGATTCGTAAGACGACCCATTCGATATCTCTTTACCTTTATAATGCACTGCAAATTCAACCTCATATACTTGTTCAGATCACCTTAAACAGTTATGCTGCTGAATTACAGAAAAAAATAAGAATATTTTTTTCTTCTCTTCGACAAGTAAAGTTTAGTTTGGTTTGAACAAGGTTCTGTTATTTGTCAATATAAGTTAAGGTATGGTTAATCTAGGTTATGTTATGTCATATTAATTTAGAAGCTATCAAATGTTTTCTATGACTAAAAGAAAGGGATTGTGTGAGGTGCAACTGCCATTTTCTTTCGTAGCCACACGCCATTCTGGTGAAGATGTAAAAATTTACTGAAAAAATTGCTTTGTTAGCATAACCTTCCCAGAGCTGCAGTTAGATAAGCCTAACCAAAACTAACCCAACCAAACCTAACTAAATCTAACTAACGTAATGAAACCTAACCAAGTTTAACTAAACCTAATGTAACCAAATAAAAAATATATCACATTTTTTTTCTGTAATTCAGCAGCATAATTGTTTGAGGTGATCTGAACAAGTATCTGAGGTTGAATTTGCAGTGCATTATAAAGGTAAGGAGATATCGAATGGGTCGTCATATGAATCTATCATATGAAGTGGTACATACTATACATAGTGTACTCAACACATCTGTGAAAGTTTCAGGCAGTGCTCACCATTATTTACCTCGCAAAGAGTCTCGGAAGTTAGATTATGGTAAGGTTAAGCTTAAGTAGGTTAGGTTTGCTGAGGTTTGGTTTTATAAGCTTTTTATATTTAAAGTGCTTAGGAGATACAGCAGTTGTACCGCATTGCCATCCCTTATTCCTACATTCTGTGCCTTATTATTTAGCTGGTAAAGCATCTTTCAAGTTATATTAGATTGATTATGTTATGTTAGATTTGGTTCAGTTAGGTTTGGTTATATAAGCTTTTTACCCAAAAGTTAGGCACGTGTTGTATCTATAACCGAGCATTATGAGGATATGGCTTACGTTACATTATGGGTAGATTAAGTTAAGTTAGGTTAGCTACGGTTTGATTAGGTATGGTTTGGTTCAGTTAGGTTTGGTTATATAAGCTTTATATATTTTAGTACCCAAAAGTTAGGTACGTGCCGTATCTATAACCGAGCACTATGAGGATACAGCTGCCGTACCTGTAAGCTGTGCCTTTTATATTTTATTACCCAAAAGTTTGGCATTTTACCCTAGACTTTTTTTCCGGATTGCCATATGTGTGTTGAATACAGTATGTATAGTATATACGACTTCACATTTATAACGCTATCGTCTGAGCAGTAGTTATGCAGATTTATCCAAAATAGTGAGTGGTTCAAGAAACGAATTTTTACCCATAATTATAACACTCGGAACAGCCACACTTCGGAAGCAACTGTGTCCAGCACATCTATCATTTCACATGCTCTGCCCACAATCAGCTGATGTACCTAGGCTCCGCCTCCCTCCTTCCTCCCACGCACGGAATAGGTCAAAAGAAGAAGAGTGTTGGAACCACCATGGAGTCTGTTAAGTGTTTGTATTGTGGAGAGGATTTTATAAATAAATACACTGACATGCAGATTTTTATAGTTAAACGTCTGCTTGTCAACAAAGGCTCCGAAGCCAATATTTTAATTTTAAGGTGTTCTAACCTCACCATTATAACATGTGGGCTCATAGTGTTCCCCAAGGGATCCTCGCAGCCCTAAAACAACAACAACCATTATAACATAACCTCACCATATATAACCTGACTACATTTTATAACGTAACTTAATGTGTTTCTCAAGTCAGGTTATATATGGTGAGGTTAGGCTATAATGATGAGGTTAGAACATCTAAAATTAAAATATTGGCTTCTGAGCCTTTGTTGACAAACACGTGTATATATTCATAAAATCCTCTCCACAATACAAACACTCTACAGACTCCATGGTGGTTCCAACACTCTTTTTCTTCTTTTGACCTATTCCTTGCGTGAGAGGAAGGAGGGAGGCAGCAGGTACAGCAAGCTGATTGTGAGGTTAGCTAGATGGCAGGCAGGGATGGAAGCTAAGTCCACACTGAAATGGTATAGGTGGAAGGAGAGGCCTGAGGCACTCAATTGGCATGTAGGAGATTGGGGCAGCAGGCTACTAGTAAAGGCTAGGACAGGCACACTTGAGGTAAATGCAAGGAACAGGGATGGGGGAGACCAGGACTGCAGTAGCTGCAGAGGAGTCAGGGAGACCATAGGACACTTCTTAGTAGAGTGTGACAGGTACGAAGAGGAAAGAGGCAGGCTGATAGGAGCTATAACGGCAGAGTTAGGAAGAGAGGAGTGGTGTAAAAGACTGGAGGAGGAGGACGGAGGAATCCTCACAGTACTGGGGAGAGAGGGAGAGGGAGAGAGAGAATATCATAAGAGTGACTAAAGAGTTCCTGACGCAGGCGTGGGGAAAACGGGCATAAAATATAATTTATTGTAGTTCCATGTGCTGTGCTCTTTGATCTCTCCTGCAGGCTGCAGAGGGACCAGGAGCAGAACACTGAAGGGAAGGAGGACCTACGAAGCGATAAAAAGCGATAGAGGTCACAAGAAGAAGAAGAAGAAGCTGTGGAATCAAGACCACCATTACATCTGACCCACTTGTGTCTTGAAGGAATATAAAGTGTTACAGGTGTGTTAAGGCAAGTTAGTGGGATTAGAGGTGTTCTTGGCCTACCTGTAGCTCTAGGTCATTTGTAGGAAAGCTGGACCACTCTATTTCACTGTATAATTGAAGCTATTTGTCGAAGGAGGACAGACTGAGTTAGGTTCTTCCCGCCAACAATGTTTATCTGACCGCGGGGTTAAAATATTTATGATTTTTGAGTTTATTATTTTTAGTGATATCTATATTTTCGACTTTCTTTACATCTATATATTTGTTCATATATTTGTCATGTAATAAGGGGCAATAGTTAATGCAATATGAAAAACTACTGCTTCAACTACTAGCCTACTACTACTAACACAAGTACTATATATAAAAATCAGCCCCCCCCACCCCGCTGAACTCGCCCCTGGGTCGGCCCTAGCAGGTGCGGGGCCCAATGCAAAAATCCATCTTACTGCCATTTAGTGCAGTCAAACAAATACAAAACAATACAAACTGAGGTACATAAATAAGAAATGTTGCCAATGTAGTTGTCACAGTTTTGATGAAGAATGCTAATTTTATAGGAATATCTTACGTTATGGGTAGGTTGAGGTTAGATTAGGTTATGTTAGGTTTGGTTAGGTATGGTTAGGTTCGATTAGGTTCGGTTATATAAGCTTTTTATATTTTATTACCCAAAAGTTAAGCATTTCAGCCTAGATTTTTTTCCAGATTGCCATAGTGTAGCCTATATTTACTTACAATAACGAGCACCGCCTGAAACCTTCACAAATGTGTTGAGTACACTATGTATATTATGTACCACTTCATATTTATATAGATATCGTTCGAGCAGTAGTTATGCTGATTTACCGACGTAATTAATGAGGTAAATTTTCCAAAACTTTGTGAGGGCCACTCCAAGCAACCAACAACTTGCTGGAGTCACTAGGCAGTAGTAACAATACCTCATTGCCTGGCTGGAATTGACGGTCTTGAGATCTTACGTCAAAGTAAGACTTATACCGGGCGATACTCACATCCGCGTGTTTGGCAGCAAGCTGGGCGCATTCGGTCAGTTTCTCCCGTAGCTCGATGACGTAACGGAAGGTAGATCTCTCATCTTCTGGGATCCTACGGTTTTCCCATAGGTCACGGAGCACCGAGAGGGGACCCCGCACTGACCTGCCATAGAGGAGTTCAAATGGAGAGAATCCAGTCCGGTCGTTAGGGATCTCTCTGAGGGCAAACAAAGTAGGGATTAATTATCGATGCCACTCCTTGGACTTATTAGAGCAGTTTCCGAAGGGCAGACTTCAGGGTACCGTGCAGCCGCTCAACTCGCCCGTTTCCGCTGGGGTGGAAAGGCGTGGTGACGATGGGTTTTACTCCCAGTAGTTTGTGTAGCTCTGCCATAAGCTGGAAAGTAAATTGAGTCCCACGGTCGGAAAGGATCTCCCTGGGGATTCCCACTCTGGCGAAGATGGTTAGCAGAGCTTCAGATACAGATATGGTGTCAATATCTTTAAGAGGCATGGCTTCTGGAAACCCAGTGGAGAAATCAATAAGAGTTACAATGTAACGGTGCCCTTCAGAAAATGGTGGAGACAAGGGACCTACCAAGTCAATGGCAACTCTGGAGAAGGGTTCAGTTACGACAGGTAACGGTTGAAGAGGTACTGGACGTACCCTTCCCTTAGCTGACATACGTTGACACTTGTCGCAGGAACGGCAGTAATCCCGGATGTCTGCACACATCCCTGGCCAATAAAAGTCTTGCAAGACCTTCATCTGGGTCTTCCGGTGGGAGAAATGTCCAGCCAAAGGACCTTCGTGAGCAACACGTAGGATGACGGGACGGCAATCGTTGGGAACAACCAAGGATAAACCATTTACCTTTTGCGGGTGATCCGAGGAGAGACATTTTCGGTACAGGAGTTCGTCTTCATGTATGAACTGGTATGTGGCACCATCCCGTGCCTTCTCAACTTCTTGAGTGGTAGCCTTTGATTGTAAACCCGTCAAGGAAGGACAGGATTCCTGAAGTTGACGAAACTCATCAGGGGTTACAGTCAAAGGATGGAGCTTAGGCAGAACTAGAGGGTGAACCCGTTTAGATCGACCGGCTCTGGTCTCCACAGCACACACTTGAGTAGTTGAGGACTCAACTGGTGGTAGATGCTGACATCCAGAAGGGCGGTTGTCCTTGTCTTGATAGGAGAGGGAAGTTCCGGGCGAAGGCGAGTCATCAGGAGGCAACAGAGGATCTTGTAAGGAAGAAACATCGGTGGTGGCTTGGTCATGGTCACTATTGAGAAGATCGTTGTCATTAGTGAGTAGAGAATCAGGACTATCAAGATCTTGTACCCCGGGAATATTCCCAACTAGAGCACTAGCAAATTTAATTGGGGTCCTTACAACATCTTTCCAACCAGTGTAAAATGGGCACCGTAAGTAACGCTTAACGACAGGAAATTCGTCGATGCGTAAGGAACCATCTAGCAAGACGTCCTGTAGAATTTTTACCATTGAATAAATATTTGATAGCTTGATGGTCAGTGAGAACTTCAATGGGATAGCCATGTATAATGTATCGGAACTTTTTAAGAGCCCATACAACAGCTAGTGCTTCTAAGTCGGTGACTGAATAATTTTTCTCTGCCTTGTTCAGAAGGCGGGATGCAAAAGCAACTGGGCGGTTTTTACCGTCATATTCCTGCATAAGGATTGCACCAAGGCCTGTATAAGAAGCATCTGTATTCAAGATAAAAGGTTTCTCATAATTAGGATAAGCAAGTACCGGGGCAGTGGTGAGTACTTGTTTGAGAGTGGCAAAGGCATGTTCCTGTTCAGTGGAAAATTCGAAAGCAACATCTTTCTTAAGAAGTGCAGTTAGTGGAGAAGCAATAGACGCATATTCTTTGATAAAACGTCTGTAATAACCAGCTAGGCCAAGAAAGCTGCGAATTTCATCAACATTAGTAGGAGCTGGATAATCTAAGATAGTCTGTATCTTGTCCTGAGATGTATGAATACCATTGGCGTTGATGACATGGCCAAGAAACTTAGTTTCTTTCTGAAGAAAATGGCATTTAGAGAGTTTTAACTTTAGGCCAGACTCTGCAAGACAAGATAGAACCTTTTCTAATTTTTGAAAGTGCTCAGGTACATCTTTAGAAAAAACAATTATGTCATCCAGATAAGAAAATAGGGTGTTTCCCAATAGACCTGAGAATATTGAGTTAATTAAACGTTGAAACGTTGAGGGCGATCCAACTAATCCCATCGGCATACGTTTGTACTGGTAATGACCTGAAGGAGTACTGAATGCAGTCATTTCTCTACTTTCTTGAGAAAGATCAACTTGATAAAAACCTGAATAGAGGTCTAAGGTGGAAAAAACTGCATTATTGTCACCTAGTGACTGAAGAATTTCCTCTAGAACTGGCATGGGATAACGTGGAGGAAATGTTACTTTGTTTAGGGCACGAAAATCAACAACAGCTCTCCATTCACCATGAGACTTCGGAACAAGAAACATAGGGCTGTTGAAGGGACTGACCGAAGGTTCAATAACACCTTGTTGCAGCATATCAGATACCATGCCTTCAACAATCGCTTTCCTGCTATGGGGCATTCGGTAGGCAGGAATGTACACAGGCTGAGTATTTTCTTTCAGTTGAATGTGATGTTGGACGATGTCAGTTTTACCCAAAGTTTCTCCTGGGAGAGCAATAACTCTCCGGTATTTTGATAATAAATTCACCAGATTTTCCTGTGCCTCTGGAAATTGGATTGTTTGTAAATGTGACATGAAATCGAGTGTGTCAGGAATATCCTGAGTGGAAATCATATCAATAGCATTCGGTGGGTACTCCAAAATATTAACATGAGCTGGATAAGTTAGAAAAGTGCAGAGTCGTGTTCCAGCAGACAAGTTAACAACTGATTTAGTAGTATTAACTACATACAAACTTGAACGTCCTCGCTTTGACAGTGTACATAGAGCTGAGGGAACTGCAATGGCTCTGTGGGTTACTGACTCAGGCAATGTAATTGCATCAAAATTCTCTGCACGAGGAATTTTTATATTAACCCGAGTAACAGACAGTGGCAATAGTTCTATTTCTGTCGAAACTATGCCATGACGTAAGCGTGCAGACTTTTTCATTACCTGTTCAAGAGGTATTTGAGTTGTTGTAGGCTGAGAAGTATCAGTCTGAATAGCAGCAATGTATTTTGCACGTCTTTTTGACTTAGAGACACGACCGTGGGAACGTCGTGTTCTGTTATGTTTATATGTAACCTCAGTAGGAGTGGCCTTGGGGTCATTAGTAACATCAGAATGTTCTGCACTATATGGTTCATGAAATAACTGAGACAAGTCAGTATGAAAGACATCTTCAGGGTCAGCAACTGGGGGCTGAGATAACTGAGACGAGTCAGTGTGAGAATCTTCTTCAGTGTCAGAGACTGAAGGTTGAGCCGAGGAATTTTCACCATTAGTGACATTTTCAGATATGACCTCGTCCGAGGAGAGAACAGGAATTTTTCTGTACCTGTAACGGAGCACTTTAGCACCTGGAAATATATCGACATTATTTTTAGTTAGATCAGGGCTCCCTAACAAGATGTCAGCAGGTAGGTTAATTCCATCAACGATGTAAAATACCACAGGAAGAGGTTCAACATCGTTAAGCAAATACAGATCAAAGGGGTGTTTCCCGATAGCAGATATAGCAGATGAACTTACTCCACACAGGCGGATGTCTGGTGGATCTAGAGCAAGGGTGCAGTTGCCTTTTATACGCTTAAAACAGTCTAGAGACATTAGACTGACTGAAGCACCAGTGTCGATAAATACTTTAGCAGGGCGACACATTATTTCTGCTTGTACAATTAGGGCAGAGTTCCAATTAGTGCTAGAGATGGTACATAACGGGAGTTCTGTGTCGTTAACATGAGAATAAGGCTGGTTAGGACGGTTCTCTAGTCATGAACGAGATGATGATGCCTGATTCTGGTTTGCGAGAGCATAGCATTGATGAGAAGAATGGTAACATTGCCCATGATACTCACAGTATTTATTTGGTTCGTTACTTTGCCTATAGTAACATTTGTTAGCAGTGTGTCCTCTTTTGTGACAGTGAAAACAAGTAAGTTGGTGGTAAGGGGACTTAGACCTTGAACGTGACTGAAACTTTGACCTTGAATTAGTATTGGGTGGTTTAGGTTGTGAACGAGCACGGTCTGTTTCCGTAGAAATGGGAGCCATATACGTCTCACCAAAAGAATCCTTGAATTTATTCATGAAACCAGTAAGAGTGTCTGTGGGCTGGTATGAGATGGTAGCAGCCTCTTGTTGAGTTTTAGGGTGGAGGTGATTCATAAAGTGCAAATACCCAAACAAGGAAATGACATCTTCAAACTTAAATTTGCCGTCGTCTTCAACCCAAGGGGAATCCTTTAAGTGCTGCCTAAGGTCCAGCTTAAAATCAGAAGCAGCCTTAAGGGCTTTAGTAGCTGGCAAAGTGTGATGGGCTTGTGTTGCTAAGTTGCATAAGGGAGCGAGAGACCCGACCTTAGGGTTCCCACTAAATTGGCGCAAAAACTGTAATTTGAAGTCTTCAAATTTGGTGAAGCCTGAAAATAAATCTGATTGAATAATATCTCCTGCCACACAGTCACCAAGGTCGACTCTGCTTTTGAAAAGAGCAATTTTTTCTGTGTCAGAAGTTAGTTTCCTACGCAATATTTCATCCACTGTGTCTTGCACGAATGTGTGTGGAGGGATGTTGTTTCCATTAAACTTGGGTAGTGAAGGAATGTCGTGTGCCATACTTGTATGTGTCATGGTAGAGATAGAAGACAAAATAATAAGATACTACTCACAAACACAGTGTAATATACGTTCCGGTACAGATCGTATAATAACAGCACAATCTTCAGCGTACACAGGGTCTTGGGAGAGTCATCAGTGCTGTAATCGTTTGAGTATAATTAGTTCAAGGTACAACACATAAATACTGTCATGGGGAGATAAAAAAATATAAAAATAAAAATTTTCCACTGTAAATAAAAATAAAATCACACAAGCAGTGACGTAAGAGTGTATGTAACAAGTCTTTTTTCAGTAGACTATGTTTAGGGCCCCAAGTAATTCTCAAAAGTTTTCCAAAAAGGCCGCTTAGTAAACAAACAAGATGGCTACTTAAAGCAAGATCAAGCTCGTTTTTCAGACCAAGACCAAATTTCAAAATGGCCGCTTTGAAAGCACAATGGAGGTGGACCAAAATGGCGGACAAGCTATGCACAATGAGAAAAAATTCATTTTCAAGAAAAAAAAATTAAATAAATACTTGAATAAGAAATTAACTCTGAGGTAAAAAATAAAATAAAATAAAATGCACTTCACAGACTCAGAGAACGGAAAAAGAAAAATAACTCAAGTGAATCCTTTGTAGTGGATTGGACGTGAAGTGGAGTCCTCTGTTGTGGATGTGGAGTCCAGCGTAGGTGGAAGTGGGTCCCTCGTATGTGGAATCCTCGTATATGTGGGCGTGGAGGTGTTGTCCAATGGCGTCCTCGTGTATGTGGTCCAGACCAAGGACCTCGTGGGCGATGTGGAACAAAGGACAAAGTGGATTCCGGTGGAGTAAGTGGAACACTCAAACCAAAAGCGTGGATGGATGGTGGAGTCGTAGACAGTAGATTGTACCTTCAGTAGTATATGTGATTCCAGGGCAGGGCAGGTCAAACAGCTTGTTTGGTGGAGCAGAGACAAAGGCTTCCAAAATGGCGGCTTGGAGATAAGGATGCGAGTGGACGCCAAAACTTTCCCTTTATTTTCTCTCTCTCTGTCCAGCGATTATCCCACCGCTGATCACCACTTGTAAGGTGATGTATGGTAGCGTAGCTGGGTGAATAAGGCTTCGGAGACGTGGCTGTGGGTTTATTAAACAATAAACAATGGATCCTGGACAGAGGAGATGAGCGTGACCTTTCTGTATAAAGATTTGTGCCCGACTGACTGCCGGGCGAGCGGGGTCGGGCCAGGTGACGCGCTGGGTCACCCGCAGTTGCCAGACGTTACAAGATAGTTGCCACATACATTATAGACATGAGCGCGCCATATATGAATATAATATGATAAATATATATATAATACCTCAGCTCCCTACAGTAGCAAGTCGAGGGGAGATTTTCTTAGCGTTGTTGTAGGAAGAGACCTTAGGATAGGTAATACAACTAGCGGATGACTGGGCAGATGCCCAGTCATCCGCTAGTTGTATTGCTCCCTTCAGCTTGGTAGGCCTTCTTTCCTTGATGAATAGGCGTATTTCTGCTGATAAGGAGGACAAAAATTGGTCAAAGATGATAAACTCCTTTAAATCAGCATAAACATTGGCCACAGAGGAAGACTCAACCCAAGAATCAAACATCCTCGATAACTGGGTAACGAACTGATGGTAGTTCTGTCCTACTCTAATCTTGTTTGACTTGAAATCCACCCGGTAGCCATCTGGAGTTTTACTGAAGCCTGTTAACAAGGCTTGCTTCAATAACTCGTAATCCTCAGTGGTGGATGACGGAGGGACGTGTAGAGTTCGGCAGCTTTACCAGTAAAGAGGCAACCCAGACGAACGGCAAAGGTATCTCTGGGTGAAACCAGCATCTCGGCCACTCGCTCAAACCTAGTTAAGTAGGTGGCAATGTTCTCTTCATCCTTGTATGGTGGTAAACTAGGTCTGGAAACAGGATCATGTGATGGTAGGACTGAGGGCTTACCTTTAGCTGCAATTTCTGCCAGCTTGATCTCTTTTTCCCTCTCAGCTTTTCTTTCTTCTCTCTCAGCTTGTGCTTCTTCTCTTTCCTTCGTAGCTTGTCTTTCTTCTCTCTCCTTCTCAGCTTGTCTTTCTTCTCTTTCCTTCTCAGCTTGTCTTTCTTCTCTTTCATTCTCAGCTTGTCTTTGTCTTTCTTCTCTCTCGGCTTGTCTTTCTTCCCTTTCGTGTTTCTGTTGTTCTACGATCCACTGGCCAATTTCCTTGCCCTGCAGACCGAGGGCTTCACCCTGCTCCTTCAGTTCTTCAAAGGAAGACATGGAGAAGACCAACAGAGAACACAATACAAAAACAAAAATTGGACAACACCTCACGTGCAAAATCTGGTAAAAGCAAGAGTTTGACGGCAATCAAAACACTCTCATAACATTACTCCCGGGTCTCAGGCAGCAACGGCGCGCAGCAGCGACTTACAGATTACAACCCACAATCTGTAAAAAGATAATAAATAATTGGTAGTTCTTATCCTGGCGAGGTCGCCAATATGTCAGGGCCGCGGTGACTACCAATTAATATTATGTTTCTATAGAGTTGTGGGGAAGAAAAATCATGGAGTATGATACCCCAAATATATTTACACACACACAAATAGCAAACAGTAGGCTAAAAGCCAAAATAAATCACCAACGACGAACTGCTCGTAAACAATTACCAGAGCAGGGGTATGGCACCCAAATAAATCCCTGTACAGCTGTCTGGAGGGTGAGATGCGTGGCAGCAACACTCGGCAACGTAGATGGCTCCTCAGACAGCAGGGAGGGTCGAATGGTGTAGGTACAGTTGAAGGGCACACTGGAAGGGAGCCCAAGTCTCCAGAAATGCCTTCGGAATGTTGAGAACCAGCAGCAGGTGGTGAGGTGTTGTCAGGTGAGAGAGCTGAGGCGTTCTGTCTGTTCCCGATCCGGCGGCGTGGAGCTTGCCTCGGTTAGACTATCCCCCTACCCCTGGACAAGGGGGTGGGGTAGTGGCGGGGAAGCCGGTGAACAAGCAGTTGGAGAGGTAAATCAGCGCTGGCAGACTGGAGTGGTAGTTCAACCACTAATTAGGGGGAGACGAAGCAGGTGCAGTTCCTCACAACCACCACCATCCATTCCCACAGAGGACACACTCCCACAGGCACAGCTGCCACCACAGATGTAACACACTGCCCACTACCATCACCACCACCATCCATTCCCACAGAGGACACACTCCCACAGGCATGGGTATGACCACATTTATCTATACAACATACATCAAAAGTGGATCCACATGTGCTTGTAAATATCAGATTTTGTCTTGAAACACTTCCCACAAACATCACACTTAAACTCCCTCAAGCCTGTGTGTCTCAAGATGTGTCAAGTGAGATAAAAAATTGAAGAAAATTTTTTCCCACACTCTTCACATATATTATCTTTAACACCACTGTGTGTCAGCATGTGTTGGGTGAGGCTAAAGATTGTAGAAAATCTTTTTCCACACTGTTCACATTCATAATTTCTAACACTACTTTGTGTCAGGGTGAGATGAGACTTTTGTTTAAATCTTTTTCCACACTGTAGACATTCATAATCTTTAACACCAGAGTGTCAGGGTGTGTTTGGTGAGGGAAGACTTTTTGATAAATCTTTTTTCCACACTGAAGACATTCATGATTTTCAACACTACTGTGTGTCAGGGTATGTCTGTTAAGGTCACTCTTTAATTTAAAAGTTTTAGCTCACTGACTGCACTCAAACTTTCTCTCTCCTCTGTGGACAGAGCTGCCTGCCTCGAGGTGATTCTTGCCATCACACCTGCGGCTCCCCACACCCGAGGCAGACTGATCCTGCTGCTCCCGGCCACTCATGCTGCTGCCCGGCCTCACTGCCTCCACTGCAGCACCGCTCCCGGCAGCACACACCACGGCTGGTCCTGCAGGAGCCCTCGGGGAAGCCATAGCAGGTCAGGTTGGTGCCGAGCGGGGCACCCGGCTTAGACTCTGGCCTCTGCACCTGCAACAATGGTGACAGTCAAGACACACAGAGCCATGCACTGCCTTGACACTCTGTCTCTGCCTGCAGGGTCAACACCCTGCTTCCTGCCTCACTCACGCCACACTGGGTAAGACTTACACTCCCTCCACCTTTCTGGCTCCCTCATCATTTCTCATCTACATGACCAGCTTTGTCCTCCAACAACCAGGACCAATTGTTGTAACTCAGCACGGAACAAGAAACACAACTTTCCATCTCACCTAAACCAAACTGGATATATCTTCATGTGAAAATCTTGAAATATTGAAATAGATTAAGCATGCAACAGGCATCTCCTGGATAGAGCACAAAGGCATGGGGTGTAAGCGACATCACAAGTTTTGAGTAATTGGTGCACTGTTTGCAAATAGTGTTACATGACAAACCTATCATTATTATGCATCAATATAAACGTTTAGATGTTGGCTTTCTAGGCCCAGAAGAAAAATAGTAAAAAAAAGAAAACATGGGAAACAAAAACAAAAATACCCATTATCAAAATAAAAAATTCATAAATTTTTAAAATATTGAATGAAACTCTATGTAATAGAAGGTAGACGGTGGTAGGTTTATGGTATTGAAAATACTTGTAACAGATAAGTACTGAGGTTACATCATATAAGAGGATTTTTTGGGAAAAAAGAAGTGCGTATTATAAGCCAAAAAATACAGTACATCCAATTTATGGAGAAGTGAAGGTGAAGCCGCCGCCCCATAAACCTCACAACCTTAGTCTAAGCAACTCCGGATATCTTCACAATAGAAGCGAAGGAAGGTATGCTTGTGTGCACCCGACTTGACCCCTGCAAGGGACTTCATTAAATTTGACCTGTTTTTACCTTTTGAGGTCACCAGGTGTGACGGCCCCAGGTTAGAACTTAACGTTACCTGATGCAGACCAAGTGTTCAGTGGGATGGAAGACCAAAGATTAACGAACATTAACATAACAAGTCACCAGGTAATCCAAGAGATAGATAAACTTAAAATTAATAAACCACTGGTAGTAGATGAAGTAGTATTTCCTTGCGTGTTAAAGGAGTGTAAGAACAATTTGTGTAGCACTAACAGATATATTCAATAAATCAATAGCCTCAGGAGACGTGGAGACAGGTGAATATTATTCCAATCTTTAAGAAGGGCGATAAAAGCGTGATGAACAATTAACAATTAACAACAAATTTGTGGAGACAAGTTAATATTATTCCAATCTTTAAGAAGGGCGATAAAAGCGTGATGAACAATTACCAGACAATTAGTCAGACATCAGTAATAGGTAAAATGTTAGAGTCTATTATTTCCAAGAAAGTATGGCAGCATCTAAAACTACATGAATAAATTACTGACTCTCAACATGGGTTCACTAAGGGTAAATTGTGTCTCACTAATCTTTTATCTTTTTATATGGCAGTCTATGGGGCAGCAGGTAAAGGCTTAAACTATGACGTAATATATCTAGATTTGAGCAAGGTGTTTGACAGGGTGCCTCACCAGAGACTGTTAACAAAAGTAAAGGCACACGGGATAGATGGTAAGGTGTATAATTGGATTAAAACGTGGCTTAGTGGCACGGAACAAAGGGTTCAAATAAACGGTAAGAAATCTAATTGGGGTACAGTAAATAGTGGAGTCCCCCAGGGGTCTGTACTTGGCCCATTACTTTTCATTGTCTAAATAAATCATTTGGATTCTGGGATAAGTAGCAACATTAGTAACTTTGCAGAACACTAGATAGGGAGACAAATCAGTTTGGATCAAGAAGCTATGGTATTACAGAGTGAGCTAAACACAATACATGAGTGGGCGGTCAAATGGCAGAAGGATTTTAATATTAACAAGTGTAGTACACTTCACGTAGATAGACAAAACACAGGAAATAGATATATCCTAGGCAGAGTAGATATAGGTAAATCAAATTTGGAAAAAGACATAGGAGTGTTGGTAAGTCAGGTCCTAAGACCTAGAGAGCAGTGTATTAGTGCCGGGAACAGAGCTAACAGGGTACTGGGTTTTATCACCAGTTCTGGTCTCCATACTATAGAATGGATATAGATAAGCTAGAATCAGTACAAAGAAGGATGACTAAAATGATTCAGGGGATAAGGAACTTCACTTACAAGAAATGATTAAAACACCTCAATCTACAATCTTTAGAAAGACGCAGGGTAAGGTAAGGGGAGATCTGATACAAGTGTTTAAATGGGTCAAGGGTTTCAACAAAGGAGACATAAATAAGGTTCTCATAGTCAAGGAAAAAGTAAGAACACGAACAAATTGTTTCAAGCTAGACAAGTTCAGATACAGGAAAAATATAGTAGAGGAGTGGATCCAACTGAGCAAGCATGTGGTAAGTGCTGGGACAGTAGATACTTTTAAGGAAAGGTTGGACATTTCAAGGGATGAAAAAAACATTAGGTAAGAGTTAGGTGTACAGAAGCTGCCTTGTGTAGGTGTGTGTGTGTGTGTGTGTGTGTGTGTGTGTGTGTGTGTGTGTGTGTGTGTGTGTGTGTGTGTGTATTTACCTAGTTGTATTTACCTAGTTGTATTTTACAGGGTTCGAGCAGGGCTCATTATGTCCTGTCTCCATATCTATATTTATCCAACTTGTTCTTAAAATCATGTATGCTGGCTGCCTCAACAATCTCCTCTCTCAGTCCATTCCATACATCCACAGTTCTATGTGGAAAACTATACTTCTTGACATCTCTTGAACATGGACTCTTTCCAACCTTCTTTGAATGCCCTCTCGTACGTCTGGATGCATCTTCCGTCAGTATCACCAGGTCTTGTCTGTCTATCTTTTCTTTCCCACTAACGATTTTGTACATAGTTATTAAATCTCCTCTCTCTCTCTTCTATCTTGCAGCGTGTGTGTGTGTGTGTGTGTGTGTGTGTGTGTGTGTGTGTGTGTGTGTGTGTGTGTGTGTGTGTGTGTGTGTGTGTGTGTGTGTATTTACCTAGTTGTATATTACAGGGTTCGAGCGGGGCTCATAGTGCCCTGTCTCCATATCTAATATTATCCAACCTTTCCTTGAATATATGTACATTATCTGCTGTAACGATCTCTTCACTCAAGCCATTCCACACATCCACGGTAACCCTTAGTGTTCCCCTTCTCCTTCCCGGATGTACCATTTCCTCAGTCTCATGTCCAAAACTCTCCAGTAAAATTTCTTCTTTTCGGTCTCTGTCCTTCTCTCGTTTTTTTCCTTTGCTTCATTTCTCAGCTCCTTCTCTTTTTCCCTTTCTTCCAGGTTCATATCTCTTTTTATCCACATGTTTTTGTACTCTGAATTCCCAGCCAGTTTTCCAGTTCTCGCTAATATTTCTTCTACTCCAACTTGGGACCTCATTTTAATTTTTAATGGTCTATTATTTTCCTCATTATATTTTCCAATCCTATATACTTCTTCAATTTCCTTTTTCAGTTCCTGTTCCTCGTCCTGAATCATTGTTATAATGCTTTTGACCATCTCTTTCTCCTCCTTCTCCCTCACATACTTTAATGGGTTCCTCTTTTCCTGTAATCAGAAGATTATCATGCACTTTTTCTTGTCAACCGTATCTCTCACTAGTCCTTCCATTTCTTTAATCACTTTTATAACTGTGTCTTCAGTGTTCTCTTGAATCTGCTTTTTTATTACTTCTGCAAAGCTAACCTTCTCCTCCTCTCTCTCCCTCCTCCAAACTTTCTTCATCTCCTCCAGTTTTGAATCACTCACCAACACTTTCTCTTCCTTAATCACTTTTATAACTGCCTCCTTGGTTTCTTCCCTTATTTGATTCTTAATCACTTCTGTAAGATTAGGCTCACTGATTGCACTATTCTCATCTTCACTTTTAGTGCCCACTATCTCCCTCAGACCCTCCACGTCGGTTTCACAATTATTGCACTTATCTTTAAGGGCCCTGTTTTCCTTCTTTATTTCTTTCAACTCTTCTTTAAGTGCACTGTTTTCTTAATTTATTTATTTCAATTCTTCCATCACTCTTTCTTGTTTTTCCAACACTTTCATGGTCATCTCTCTAATGTATCTCACTTCTCTTTCCAATGTTCTTATTCTCTCCATACTGCTCTCTTCCTTTTCAAAACCATAGAATTCCCTCTCATTCCAATTACCTAGACGTCTCAATGCTGGTGGCGTTTCTAAATTAGCCATCCTCTCTCGAACTGATTGTTTGTTTACATTATCAGCTGGGTTGGTTTTGGCAGGAATTTCCCCTTCCATCATTTCTCAGCCCCAATCTGCGACTTTCACACGTAATATAGAGACAGGACACCCTCTATCCCCCTCTCCCCCTGCAAATACATCACCAGGCAAGGCAAATATTCGCTGGAGGGTCGACAGGATCCAGTCTCAGGAGCTCGGTGATCACACCTCCACCTCCGACCGCTGCGCCTGTGTGTGTTTTTGGTAGTGTGTGTGTGTGTATGTGTGTTTGGTAGTGTGTGTGTGTGTGTGTGTGTTTGGTAGTGTGTGTGTGTGTGTGTGTTTGGTAGTGCGTGTGTGTTTGATAGTGTGTGCGTGTTTGGTAGTGTGTGTGTGTGTTTGTTTGTTTGGTAGTGTGTGTGTGTTTGATAGTGTGTGCGTGTTTGGTAGTGTGTGTGTGTGTGTGTGTGTGTATAGTGTGTGTGTGTGTGTGTGTGTTTGTTTGTTTGGTAGTGTGTGTGTGTTTGATAGTGTGTGTGTATTTTCTCAGGAAGAGTCGGGTAGGGAACTGGAGCCAGTACAGATCTTTAGGGGACAAGAGGTTGATAAATTAAGCGAAATAGTCATAAGTAGGGAAGTAGTTAGCAAGGAAATAGATAGACTTAAAAAGACTAAATCTCCAGGGCCGGACGACATTTTTCCGAGGATTCTTAGGGAATGTAGAGAAGAACTCGTTGAACCCATTGCGATGATTTTTAGAAAATCCCTAGACACAGGAGTAGTTCCTAGGCTATGGAGGCAGGCAAATGTAGTTCCTATATTCAAGAAAGGAGATAAGGCAGAAAGTACTAACTACCGCCCAATTAGTGGTAGGCAAGATGTTAGAAGCTATCATAGCAAGGGCAATTAGAAAACATTTAAATGAACACAAGCTAATTAGACATAGTCAACATGGTTTTAGCAAGGGGAAGTCCTGCCTCACAAATTTATTATCCTTCTATAGGAAAGTATTTGAAACCATAGATAAGGGGGACGAGTATGATATAGTTTATTTGGACTTCAGTAAAGCCTTTGACAGAGTACCCCATAGGAGACTGTTAAGTAAAGTCAAGGCTCATGGCATAGGTGGGAAGTTACTAGAGTGGATTAGGGGATGGCTTACTAGTAGGGAACAGAGGGTACAGATTAATGGGAAGAAATCAGAATGGGGTAATGTCACTAGTGGGGTACCACAAGGATCAGTACTAGGACCATTGTTATTCATAATCTATATAAATGACTTAGAGACAGGAATAAACAGTGATATCAGTAAATGTGCCGATGACACAAAGATAGGAAGACCGGTAAAGAATTTAGATGATGCTAGGATGCTGCAGGATGACTTAAATAGGCTGTACGAGTGGTCAGAGAAATGGCAGATGCAGTTTAATGTTAACAAGTGTAGCATTATGAGTGTAGGTAAAGGTAATAGGTCTGTAGACTACACATTAAATGACAATACCTTAGGAAAGTCATATAGTGTGAGGGACTTAGGAGTTCAAATAAGCAGTGACTTGCGCCCCAGGGAACAGTGTATTATAGCTAGAAATAGAGCCAACAAGATAATGGGATTTATTAGTAGGTGTGTGACAAATAGGAGTTCTGAGGTCATTCTGAGGTTGTATTTAGCGCTAGTAAGACCCCACTTAGATTATGCAGCTCAGTTTTGGTCCCCTTATTATAGGAAAGATATAGGCTCCTTGGAGGCAGTCCAGAGAAGAATGACCAAGATGATTCAGGGGCTGAGAAATTTACCCTACAAAGATAGGTTAAAACGTCTTAATCTCCACTCCCTAGAGAGAAGGAGAGCAAGAGGGGATTTGATTGAGGTTTTCAAATGGGTAAAAGGAATTAATAAGGGTAACATTGATCAGGTTTTAGAATTTAGTAGTCAGGATAGGACACGTGGAAATGGGTACAAACTAGAAAAACTTAGATTCAGGACAGACATAGGTAGATATTGGTTCACTAACAGAGTGGTGAACGATTGGAATAGGCTGGGTAGACACGTAGTAAGTGCTGAGTCAATAGATAGCTTTAAAAGACGGTTGGATCAGAGTATGGATAGGGATGACAGGTGGGATGGTTAAATATTGGATTATTCCAAGGGTGGGGGGCAAGGAGCTGCCTTGTGTAGGTCATTAACTGGCCTCTTGCAGTCTCCTCATTTCTTATGTTCTTATGTTCTTATGTGTTTGGTAGTGTGTGTGTGTATGTGTGTGTGTTTGTTTGTTTGGTAGTGTGTGTGTGTGTGTGTGTGTGTTTGATAGTGTGTGCGTGTTTGGTAGTGTGTGTGTGTGTGTTTGATAGTGTGTGCGTGTTTGGTAGTGCGTGTGTGTGTGTGTGTATAGTGTGTGTGTGTGTGTGTATGTGTGTGTTTGGTAGTGTGTGTGTGTGTGTGTGTGTGTTTGTTTGTTTGTTTGGTAGTGTGTGTGTGTTTGATAGTGTGTGTATTTACCTAGTTGTATTTACCTAGTTGTATATTACAGGGTTCGAGCGGGGCTCATAGTGCCCTGTCTCCATATCTAAATTTATCCAACCTTTCCTTGAATATATGTACATTATCTGCTGTAACGATCTCTTCACTCAAGCCATTCCTTACATCCACGGTTCTGTGTGGGAAACTAAACTTCTTAATGTTCCTTAGATATTGACTCTTCCCGATCTTCTTGGAATGCCCCCTCGTCCGTCTATTTCCATCCTCCTTCAGCATCACCAAATCATATCTGTCAATTTTTTCCATGTGATTTACTATTTTATACATCGTTATTAAATCTCCTCTCTCTCTTCTTTCTTGCAAAGTCAGCAGTCCCATTTCCTTTAGTCTTTCTTCATAGGTAAGGTCTTTCATCTTTGGCACCATCTTTGTAGCTGTCCTCTGAATTCTCTCTAACTTTCTAATATCCTTCTTCATGTGTGGAGACCACACAACCGCTGCATACTCAAGTCTGGGTCTTATCATAGTGGTTATGATTTTCTTCATCATGCTCATATCCATGTAACTGAATGCCAGCCTTATATTCGTTAGTGTCCTATATGTTGAGGCAAATATCCCACTTATATGTTTATCAAATGATAGGTTGTCCTGAATAATTACTCCCAGGTCTTTCTCTTCTCTGCTCTTCATTATAATTTCTTCCCCCATTTTATAGTCCCATGTCGGTCTTCTGTAACTTTTACCCATTTCCATTACATGATATTTCTTTGCATTAAACTCTAATTTCCACTTTTGGCTCCACTCCCAGATCTTATCAATATCTCTTTGCAGCTCCAAACAGTCATCATTGCTCCTTATAATTCTTAACAGTTTCGCGTCAACTGCAAACAGATTTATGTAACTGCTTAGACCTTCTTGTACATCGTTTATATAAATTTGGAACATGATCGGTGCCAATACTGACCCCTGTGGCACGCCACTCGTTACTTTACTCCAACTCGACGAGGTGTCTCTGATCACAGTCCTCATTTCTCGGTCATTTAAATAGTCACTCATCCATTTCAAAATCGTTCCACTTAGTCCTCCTATGTTCTTCAACTTGCACAAGAGTCTCTTATGAGGCACTTTATCAAAAGCCTTATTGATATCTAAATACACTGCATCCACCCATCCATCTCTTCCTTGTACTTCATCAATTACTCTCGTGTAAAAACTTAGTAAATTTGTTACACATGATCTTCCTCTTCTAAATCCGAATTGGCTGTCATCTATAACTTCATTTGCTTCCAGATATTCCACCCATTTTTCCTTGATTACAACTTCACATAACTTTCCCACAACACTGGTCAATGACACCGGTCTATAATTCAATGGCTCAGTCTTCTTTCCTCCCTTGTATATCGGCACTATATTTGTGTGTGTGTGTGTGTGTGTGTGTGTGTGTGTGTATAGTGTGTGTGTTTGTGTATATAGTGTGTGTGTGTGTGTATTTGTGTATATATAATGTGAGTGATATGCGTGTTATGCACCAACACAAGTACCTTACACATTAATTAAAAAAAAGTAGTAGTAGTATTTTTTCTTTTTGGTATATTAATGAAAAAAAAAGGAAGCTGAGAGAAGAAAAAAACAATAAATAAAAAGATAATATCATCAAAAGAAAGAAAATAAAAGAAAGAACAATAATTTAAACAAGAGAAGGAAAATAAAAAGAAAGACACAACAACAACAAAAAAATAAATAAATAACAAGCATAAATTATTTTAAAAATTAATTTACTCAAACTTGTTCTTCCTGTTCCTTTAGGACATCCGAAGTGAAAGTGTTTGACGTCTTCTCAGAGACCAAAACAAACAACAACAACAACAACAGAAGGCTCAAAATTATAGAAAGTGGAGACAAAATAGATAAAGATGAAGAATGCAAAGGAGAAAATAATGAAAAGGAAGAAGAGAAGAGAAATGAAAATAAAACAGAGGACGAGGATTCTGGGAACGGAATTATGGAAGGGAAATAAACTAAAAGAACAGAGAAAAACAATGAAACAGCAAGCAAAAATGTGAATCACGTGCGTATGTTAACTTTCTCACTCAAACTTTCACCTGCACTACCTCTCTGGTACAGCACTCTTCTCATGACCTAAAGTTTATGTGTTCAGGAATTACCTCGTGCAAGCCTCCGGGTCTTTTGTAGCTTCCTTATGTTCTTATGTTATGTTCTTATATTCTTATGTTCTTCTGTTCTTATGTTCGATGCCATTTCACGGCTGCTGCTCAGTGAGAGGCATCATTCGTCGACCCTAGCGAGAGTATATGGTCTATAGCTACATAACGACCTTTTTATCATTATTTCAGAGACGAGGATGGACAGAGCATTTGAGCGGCAAGGATAGTGGCAAGCGGAGAGTGGGTGGTGGTGGTGGCGTGTGGATGGAAGGCGGTGCAAGTGTGGAGTACGGTGGATTGGAAGCGGATTGTGATGTATCCACTCGTGAAAAAACTGACTGCCTTGGCGTTGCTGTCTGATTGTAGCTGTTTGTTGGTGGCGGGTGTGTGTGTGTGTGTGTGTGTGTGTGTATATTTTTTGTTTGTGTTCTTGAGAGATTTGTGTATATATACTGTATAGAGAAATTATCCTAACACTCATGCCATCGCTTCCTCTTCTGGCAAGCTGTGGCTGGAGGGAGGAGCCTTTCATTTTGCTGTACTTTTGTCTATCAAGTAGATATTATTTTAGTAG
>JAPQNM010002089.1:42500-85000 GCA_029783475.1 Metacarcinus magister | reverse complement strand
GTTTTTGGGGGTACATATGCAACTATTATTTTTTGGCTTTCTCCATATCTTGTATTAATTTGTGCACTTATCAATTCTGCTTTACCTTTTCCATACTCTACATTTTTAACTTTTATCTTAGATTTTATCATTGGCATCACACCACCACCTTTTTTGTCTTTTCTATCCTTCCTCCATATATTATAATTATCATTCTCAATGTTAGTCTGGATTTCTTCACATAGTTTTGTTTGTGTTAGGCATACAATTTGTGGTTTCTTCTCTTTTAGATAATCTACTAACTCTAGTTTTCTTGAAATTATTCCATCTATGTTAGTATACATTAGTTTTATTTAATCACTTCCTTTTGTAGCTGCTCCGTTCATTTCATTTTGTTTTCTTTCTAATATCTGTTGTTTATGTACCATTGCATTACCTTCTTGTTCTTTACTCTCCAAAAAAACTTAGTTTTCTCCTCTGTTGTTCTTTCATAATTTTTCTGCTTTGCCTCTTCCTTCAATTCTTTAAATTGTTGTCTCTTCTTCATTCATACTCTTTAATGAACACATCTGTATATTCTGCAATGCCCCTGAGCTTGTAAGTCCTAACTAAGATTACTTCTGCTGCAGTCTGACTTTCAGTTAGTTAGTTAGTTAATGCAAAAAGGAGCAAGCGCCAGACATGTAAGGTCATATGGCGCTATGTTAATCTAAAAGATAGACTGTATAGTAGAGGTGATGGTAAGGCAAATTATGGAGAGGGAAAGAGCAATTAGTTATAGTCAAAGGATTAGATTAAATGTAGGATGTGTATTTGTTGAAGGAAGGAAATTTTGTTGTCTAAGTGGAAATGTGGTGATTCTGTAAGAATATCATTAAGGCGGGGAGGTCAGGATAGATGAGTTAAGTGAGGGAAAGCTGTAGCTTGTGCAGCAGTGTAACAAGGACAGAAGAGTAGAATGTGGGGTACAGAGAGGAGGGTATTACAAGCCATACAAAGGGATCGGTGGAGATTGTGTCATAAGATAAGAGTGAGTGAGGTTAGTGTGGCCAATACGTAATCTTGCAAGTGCAGTCTCCCACCATCTATTCTTGTGGCCTGGGTCTGACCAAGGAGAAACGGATGGTTTAACTGCACAAAGTTTATAAATTGAGAGATCAAACCAGAAGGATTGCCAACG
Organism: Metacarcinus magister; assembly: GCA_029783475.1. Classification (NCBI taxonomy): domain Eukaryota; kingdom Metazoa; phylum Arthropoda; class Malacostraca; order Decapoda; family Cancridae; genus Metacarcinus; species Metacarcinus magister. Next base: position 83,841 of record JAPQNM010002089.1, on the reverse strand, counting down.
GCTAAGTAGAAAGGAGTGAAAAGAATGGAAATCGTGAAGCGATGGCATCCTAATATAATAGCAGAATGGGCCAGTGAGTCAACACGTTCATTGCCAGTAATTCCAGCATGGCTTGGAACACAACAAAAACAGACAGACTTTTTACGGTCATAAAGGCGAAATAGCCACTTTTGGATTTCACGAACTAAAGGGTGAATAGTATAGAGGGAACGTAGAAGGGAGAGGGAATTTTGAGTCTGTGAAAATTACAAAGGATGAAGATGGGTAGGAAAGGAGCTTTCTTAAGGCAAAGAGAATAGCATATAGCTCAGTCGTAAGGACACTGGACACACTTGGTAATTGGAACTGGAAGTATTAAGAGGGGAACAGAACGGCAAAACCAGGGGCATATTGGGATTTAGAGCCATTAGTATATACAGGGGTGCAACTATTATGATTAGTAAAGTGTTCAAGAAAAAGGGTTCGTAAGATGTAAGTTGGTGTATCAGACTTGGAAAAATTAGAAAGGGCAGAAGAGCAAATTAAGGGGAGGGTATAATCCATGGCAGAAAAGAATGGGTATGGAAAGGGGGTACATTTAAATCAAGAAAGGGGGAGTGAGAGAGAAGGGAGTGCATACGAACAGAAAGTGGTCGTGGTAGTCATGGATGGGAGGAGAAACTACTTTGAAGAGCTTGTGGAATAGTGATCTTAGAGGTGAAAAATTGGTGGTCTGACATAACTTCGGAGGGAAAGGAGAGTGTGGCGTCGGGAAAGTGATGGTAAGCCTGATTCTGCGTACAGGCTTTCCACTTGGGAAGATTGAAAAGTGCCAAGAGCGAGGTGTAATCCTAAGTGATGGATTGGGTCAAGTGAGGTTAAGAGAGTGGCAGAAGCTGAAGAGTATATATGACATCCATAATCAAGAGTGGAGAGTATCAAAGAAACATGTAAATGAAGAAGTGTGTTCCTATCGGTATCCCAAAATATATGGGAAAGAGTTTTTAGAAGTTGGAGGCGTCGGAGAGCATTTTGTTTTACGGTTGCACTGTGCTCTTTCCAGGTAAGTTTATGATAAAAAATGAGGCCTAGGAATTTGCCTGAGGAGATTCTAATTGATTTTCATAGAGATAAAGCAAGCAAGGATGCAGTTACTGTATGGGAACGGGTGAAGAAAATTGAATAGGATTTAGTAGTTGAAAATCTGATACCATGATTAGTGGCCCAAGAAGAAATATTTGATATAGCATATTGTATAATCTGTTGGAGTGTTGAGGGAGAGGACCCAGAGGTATAGATGGCAAGATCATCTACATAGAGGGATGATCTTACACCTATTGGTAATGAAGCTATGATGTTGTTAATGGCAATAAGAAGTAGGGTGGTGCTAAGAACGCATCCTTGAGGGACACCTTCATATTGAGTATAGAAGAAAGAGACGGATGAGGCAACTCGGACACGAAAGGTGCCATTATGAAGGAAAGATTGGATAAATACACCTAGGTTACCAATAGCTGATGGAGTATATGATATCTCCAGGTAGTATGGTAAGCTTTCTTTAAATTGAAGAATACTGTGAGAACTGATTGTTTACGGGCAAAGGCTGTTAACATGTAAGTTTCTAGATGTGCTAGTGGGTCTGCAGTATTTCTAACTCGTCAGAATCTAAATTGTGAAGATGATATCAAATTTTTTTACTCTAAAGAGCCACATAAGGCATGCATTTACCATTCATTCCAAGTTTACATATGCAGCTGGTCAAAGCAATAGGCCGGTAATCTTGTGGGAGATTTCCAGATTTTTTTGGTTTGAGGAAAAGGATGGCTTCTCGCCATGTAGTGGGAAAATTTCCTTTATCCAGATTCTATTGGGAGATTAGGTCTTGGAAGTTATCATAATCAATAGGATGGGAAGGTGAGAAATAAACAGAAACAATAGTAATCCAACGTTGAATGAAGATTGGTATCACAGTACAAGGAATAGTGGTGGCAATGTTGAGGTAAGTATATGGTGTCTTATGATGGCTAAGAATAGAAGAAGCAGCAATAGAATGAGGAGAATGGATGAAGTGGTAGTTAGGGATTGGTGTGGGTGGTTGAACCAAAAAGGTTTCTTGAAGGCATATAACGTGAGGTTCATAGATAGAGAGTAAGTAGCGGAGGTCATTTCTATGGGAGCGGAAACCACGGATATTCCACTGGAGAATGGACATTGTTGAATAATGAATGAAAGAAAATTAACGAGTTGTGATAATGGTTGATAGGAGTAATGGGATTAGGAGAGGTGGGGGCATCAGAAGTAGGAGTTATAGAAGTAAGGGCAGTATCTGGGCAGGATGGATTTTGGATTGAGGAATTATTTAACGGATTCACGAGACTCCGGGAGGTAAAGGATAGTCAAGAGGAGATTTTCTAGTAGATGTAGCTGTGAGGGTGGGAGGTGAAGAGTGGGGAAGGGGTGATGGGGAAGGACATGAAGATGGGAGAGGAATAGGAGTAGGGGGAGGGGGTATAGGAGTGGAAGGAAGGTTATTGGTTGGTTAATGAACTTCTGCTGAAACACAGGATGTTCTTGAAGGTGGTATATGGTGGGGTAGAGGATGGAAAAGGGAGAAAGGTATCAATGAAAGGTTCTGCTATGAAGGCTTCAGTGTCAGAGATGGTCTCACTAGGGGAAGAAGGGGATGAGAGAGTGGGAGTAAACATTTTCTTGGCCGGAGGCTGTAGGGGAAAAGTTTTAGTGATTAAAGAGGAAGTAGAATGAGTAGAAGGTTTTGGAGGAGAAGCACAGGAGCGACGCTTGGTGTTAGGTACTGGAGTACGACCTGGAAAGGGGGTAAGGTTTGAAGTTGAAGGAGTAGAGGTTGGGGTATCTGGGTTTAGGAGAGAAAAATTATTCACTGGCACTGAAGTAACTACAGGGTGGGTGAGAGAAGTGGAGGAGGTAATTGTGCTAGATGAAGGAACAAGAGGAGTGGGAGAGGAAGCAGTGTGAGTGGAAGAAGAAGGATGGGATGTAGTAGGAGGAGAGTCAGTGTTAGTCGTGGTTTGTGGGGTGTTAATGGAGATGCGCTGAGAGAGGAACCTGTTGGAAGCCACAGAGACGGGCTTCTTGTCTAGCTTCTTTGAGTGTTAGGTCATGTTTGAAGCGGAGGGCAGCAACCTCTGATTCTAATTTGTAAACAGGGCAGCCTCTAAAGAAGACATTATGTTCTTGGGTGCAGTTTGCACAGATGTGTATTGTTGAAGGGCAGTTTGTACGGGTATGGCCAGGTGAGGCACAGAGAAGGCAACGTGCAGTGGATCTACAGTATTTTGCTGGATGTCCAAATCTCCAGCAGTTTTGACACTGAAGGAGGGAAGGAAAGTAAGGTTTAACCTTATAAAAGGTTCCACCAATGTATACCTTGTCTGGAAGATCTTGTCCTTTGAATGCAATATTTACTGGATGTTTGCGACGGCCATGAGGATTAATGGTAAAGCAGGACACATGAGTGATATCATGTTGGTCTGCAATCAGTTCAGAAAGGTCAGGAGAACAGTCAGACCAACTGACGCCGTCTGGGCAGATTTCATTGGGAATGAGAACGGTACCAGTACGAGGGTATCAGGGGACACTGGGAATGGTTTCCCATCAAGGTCTTTGAGGGTAAATGACTAGGCGAGATCTGTGAGGTCTTGTGTGGAAGGTTACCCTTCCCACCTGTCTTTGGATGCATTTCTGAAATTGTAAAGTGTTTACTAAATATGGAGCATGAGCAGGGATATGGAAGTATTTGTTCCATAGGCGAGGACCAAATATGATGGATAAAGGAAGGTGATTAGTGGTAGTGGATGGGCGTGGGCGTGGGTGAGAGGAGGAGGGAACAGTCTGAGTTATAGAAGAGGAAGGGGCCAGGGTGGAGAGTTGGTGAGTGGTTTTACTTTTTAGTGGTATATATGGTTCAAAGGTGGTTATACTGGAGGAAGATACAGATGTAGAAGTAGGGGTTGGTGTTGGTGTTTGAGAAATAGGTAAAAGAGGAGGTGGTTGAGACGAGGGAGTTGACAGGTGGGTGGTCAGAGGAGTTTTCAGAGCCGTGGTCAGAGGTGTGTCCTTGTCAAAGCCAGGGAAGTCAGGGGGATGAATTTTTTGGTGTGCATTCCCCAGTGCAGCTGTTAGATTGAAATGTTCATAATTGGCCATGGTGAGCCGAGTGTAAGTGGGGGATATAACTGGTCTGCTCCCCATAACCCCCATGGAGAGTAAGGGCAATGAAAAAGGGAGGGTATACTGTGCCCATGGCACCCTCAGGCCGTTCATGACTGAACTTGTTGTTAGCCTTTCATCCTCTCAGCACTGCTCTCACACTTAAGGAAAGAAGGAAATAGGGAGAGTTTAAGAAGAAAAGACAGATGAAACAATGGGAAGTAAAGCTAGAAAAAGAAAAAGGCCAAGTGAAAATTGAATCGCAGGATCAGACCTCAATCTGTGGTCCCTAAGCCCCTCCACAACAGCAATGGACTTGGAAACAGAGTGATACCACTATTTTAATTAGAAATATCTGGTCCACAAAACCTTTTTCATTCCTCTTCTTTCTTTTCCTTCCTTCCTCCACTCATCTTACTCTTCCCTGCTAATTTCTATGATGAATTACAGTACCTACATCATAGCTTACAGAGATGTTCCTCCTTTACAGGTGAATCAATACCTGCATCAACTAGAAGCTAGGTGTTACAAGTACGCCTCTGCCCTGAGAGGTGTAATGCCAGCCTAAACACACCTCCAGACACCCATCTCCACCTCCAAGGTTAAAGGTTCATGGTTCCTTCCTTCAGACCAGTACGTAGGTACTACCTAGAACAAGCTAGTGTACAGCAGTACTCCATACAGGCCCAGCACGGAGTGGAAGGAAGGACACACAGTTTCCACCACATGAACCTCCTTCCACATCCAGGACTTCCTCAGGCTGGTTTCACAGCTTGCTGTATCCACCCTGCAACACACGGCCTTCAGTTGTGATTATTCTAGTCTTCAAATAAAATGTAAAGAATTCTAACAGCTTCTTTCCATCTCCTCTCTACTAATTATAACTCAACCAGAAATACCTCACCAACACATACACACTGCTTCAGCATTAAATCTGATATGTAAGCTCCTCCAAGATTCTCTCTACACTCTTCCTAGCATTGTGGGTCCCCTTGGTCGTGGACACATTCATTCAACCTGATGAACACCCAGCCAGGCAGCCTCCAGGAAAGGTGAGTTTAGGGATGCAGTGCACGCCGCCTTCATTCAGGACTCCGGCACCATAGCAGATTCTAGGAGAGTGAGGAAAGGTGTAATGACTGGTCTGTCTGTTTGTCTCTCTGACTATTACATTATTAGCAAAGTCATTGAAGATTTTACTTTTTTATTTGGTTAGAAAGAAAGAAAATCAGGCTGGAGAGGGAGAGAAATGTATGGTTATGTATGAAATCAACTCTCTTACACACACACACACACACACACACACACACCTGGTTCCTCCATGCAACAAGGAAGCAATAGCCTGGTGGTGGTTGAACTTTTGAACTGGTGAAAGGTGCTTCAATACAGGATGGTTTGATCCAGACTCACCACTCAGCCTGCCACCACCAAGGGATGTTCCTCCGCCACGTGGGGGAGAAAGGACTCCCAGGATGTGTCTGTGTGAGGCAAGGATTGGTTAGAATGTTAGGTTAAGGAGTAAGGAATATGGAAGTATAAAAGGGAGTCTGTGTGAGTTGACATAACATAACATATTACACGACTGGATCAAACTCTTTCCTTTGCCTTTAAAATAAGAAAAATGAATCACCATGAGTGAGGATGTACATAACTTAAAAACATTTTGTTAAAAGTAAAATCTAGTTCAGCGTTTATTATTTTTTTCCCCAAGGTATTTTCTCTGTATCTTGATAGTGTCTTATTCTCTTTATAAATCAGGTGTATGACTTCGCCTTAGCTAGTCATTGTTGGTGTATTGCTATTTAGGGACCTGAACCCTTCTTCAGCAGCGTCAAGATCTGTAGGCTTCTCAGATTTGAGGTGAGAAGGATTCATTAGAATTTCACAACTAATGAATGAAACTGTTCCCTTGGCTTAAAAATTACTAAACGACCAACAGAATCAGTGACTGACTCATTTAAGGAACAAAACACTTCTATTTAGGAAGCTGTACTTCTTGACTTCTTATAAATATTTCTTTCCTTTCTTTTCTTAAATTTAAATCTACGTCCTTTCGTGTGTTTACGTAATAAAAAATGGAGTTGGTACATACTTTGACACACTCCCTCCGTGTGGTGAAGGTTGGCTGGGCAGGTGATATAGGACAAGTAGGCTGTGGTTGGCTGGGCAGGTGATATAGGACAAGTAGGCTGTGGTTGGCTGGGCAGGTGATCTAGGACAAGTAGGCTGTGGTTGGCTGGGCAGGTGATATAGGACAAGTAGGCTGTGGTTGGCTGGGCAGGTGATATAGGACAAGTAGGCTGTGGTTGGCTGGGCAGGTGATATAGGACAAGTAGGCTGTGGTTGGCTGGGCAGGTGATATAGGACAAGTAGGCTGTGGTTGGCTGGGCAGGTGATATAGGACAAGTAGGCTGTGGTTCGCTGGGCAGGTGATATAGGACAAGTAGGCTGTGGTTGGCTGCATCTGTCACATCAACTCATCCCCGACCCTACCATTACCATTACCTTCAACAACATTCACACATTATTATTGGTTTTAGTTAAAAGTCATGATTTATTATAACTTGCTTAAGTAATTAGTAAAAGAAAGTGTTTCATAATGTTTTGAAAGATATTTACTTTACTAGACTTACACTACTACTACTATTACTACTTCTACTGTTACTACTACTACTACTACTATTACTACTACTACTACTACTATTACTACTAATAATACTACTATTACTAATAATAATAATAATATTACTACTACTACTACTATTACTACTACTATTACTACTACTACTATTACTACTACTACTACTATTATTACTACTACTACTACTATTACTACTACTACTACTATTACTACTACTTGAACATGGAACAGGACACAGCAGTCATGAGTGCGTGGTGTGGAAAGGAGTTATCTGAAAGGAGAGAGAGATCATGTATGAATTAATGAAAAGACTCTACACGTGTTTTCAGGCAAGTATTTGAGACAAATATTGAGATATAATGTTTAAAAAGAAGGATATTCATAAGTATACATGGGTGAGACAGCAGGTTGTAAGAGTTGTTGGTAGAGCAATGATGGATGATGTGGTTGTGTGTAGGAATTGAATAGTGAGGTTGTTGGGTGTGAGTTTTGAGAGTGAAGAGTGGAGGTAAGTGTGACCATTACCTGGTGGAAGGTTGGCAGGATTACAAAGGATTACAAAAACCAACCTACCTCTAGGTCCCTCCTTGTCTGTTTGATTTCACCAAACTAACTATTACTATTACTATTAGAGAAAGGATAGAACAATAGAAGGCTCCTCCCACAAACTAACTATAACTATTATTATTAGAGAAAGGATAGAACAATAGAAGGCTCCTCCCACAAACTAACTATTACTATTACTATTAGAGAAAGGATAGAACAATAGAAGGCTCCTCCCACATCGCCTCCCTCCTTCCACCCAAACCTGGCTGGAAAAGAAACCATACCATGTACTAATGAAAAACGACCTGAATTTAAGAGCACAGTAAGAAAATGTTGTAATCTACGAAACTAACTTTATAGGCAAGTTTGAAGAACAGAAGCACAAAATAAATGTTTAGTTAACCTGAAAAGAACAGTGCCAGCCGGGGATTTGATTTGATACAAAGTATTTATCAAAGCATTTAAAAAAAAGTTTTGACAATATCTGAGTTGACAATATTTGAGGGTAGTCCATTCCAAAAGGACGAGAAGAGAAGGAGGAGGAGGAGGAGGAGGAGGAGGAGGAGGAGGAGGAGGAGGAGGAGGAGGAGGAGGAGGAGGAGGAGGAGGAGGAGGAGGAGGAGGAGGAGGTTACACTTACTACATCAAGTACTACAGAAAGATGACCCAATAATGGCTTCCACTCTTCCTTGTAGGAGGAGGAAGAGGAGGATGAGGAGGAGGAGAAAAGAGGTAGCTGGTATACATCTCCTGCCTTGTCTGAAAATAAGGCAAAATGGAAGGCTCCTCCCTCCAGCCAAAGCTTGCCAGAAGAGGAAGTGATGCCACGAGTGTTAGGATAATTTCTCTATACAGTATATATACACAAATCTCTCAAGAACACACACACACACACACACACACACACTTAACCGCCACCAAAAAACAGCAGCGCCAAGGCAGTCAGTTTTTTCACGAGTGAATACATCACAATCCGCTTCCAATCCACCGTACTCCACACTTGCACCGCCTTCCATCCACACGCCACCACCACCACCCACTCTCCGCTTGCCACTATCCTTGCCGCTCAAATGCTCTGTCCATCCTTGTCTCTGAAATAATGATAAAAAGGTCATTATGTAGCTATAGACCATATACTCTCGCTAGGGTCGACGAATGATGCCTCTCAATGAGCAGCAGCCGTGAAATGGCATCGAACAGAAGAACATAAGAACATAACATAAGAACAGAAGAACATAAGAACATAAGGAAGCTACAAAAGACCCGGAGGCTTGAATACATGAGAAGAACAGACACCAGAAAACCTATTGGTCTATAACTAGGGTGTCTGCTGCACTACATACTACTACAAGGGCACTAAGAGTTTGAGAACAGGATAGAACAGAACAAGGCTCTCTCCCACCCTCCTCTCCCTCCGGCAACATGCCGGCAGGAAAAACAGATAGAAGGGAACACCATGACCTTGCACGAGGTAATTCCTGAACACATAAACTTTAGGTCATGAGAAGAGTGCCGTACCAGAGAGGTAGTGCAGGTGAAAGTTTGAGTGAGAAAGTTAACATACGCACGTGATTCACATTTTTGCTTGCTGTTTCATTGTTTTTCTCTGTTCTTTTAGTTTATTTCCCTTCCATAATTCCGTTTCCAGAATCCTCGTCCTCTGTTTTATTTTCATTTCTCTTCTCTTCTTCCTTTTCATTATTTTCTTCTTTGCATTCTTCATCTTTATCTATTTTGTCTCCACTTTCTATAATTTTGAGCCTTCTGTTGTTGTTGTTGTTGTTGTTTGTTTTGGTCTCTGAGAAGACGTCAAACACTTTCACTTCAGATGTCCTAAAGGAACAGGAAGAATTTTGAATTTTTAGTAACTTAATTTCTTTAGATCATTTATGCATATTATTATTATAATTTTTATTTTTTTTTATTTTCCTTCTCTTGTTTAAGTTATTGTTCTTTCTTTTATTTTCTTTTTTTTCATAATTTTTTTTCTCTCAGCTTCCTTTTTTTAATATACCAAAAAGAAAAAATACTACTACTACTACAACTAAATAGTTTCCTATAACCAAATCAAACTTTTCTATCTATTATTTTCCAATTAATTCTCACTTACATTGCAATCTCTTATCTAATTCTATCCACTATTTCTAAGGTAATTCCAATATTGGTTTAGCTTAATGCTGCTCCTTATAATATAAATTCTCAAGTGTGTTTTGGCATCCTAACATCATATACTTTATTGCTATATATCTGTTAGGAGACTGTACATGGCTGTTAGGAGAGTGTACGTGGCTGTTAGGAGACTGTACATGGCTGTTAGGAGAGTGTACATGGCTGTTAGGAGACTGTACATGGCTGTTAGGAGACTGTACATGGCTGTTAGGAGAGTGTACGTGGCTGTTAGGAGACTGTACATGGCTGTTAGGAGACTGTACATGGCTGTTAGGAGAGTGTACGTGGCTGTTAAGAGACTGTACATGGCTGTTAGGAGACTGTACATGGCTGTTAGGAGAGTGTACGTGGCTGTTAGGAGACTGTACATGGCTGTTAGGAGACTGTACATGGCTGTTAGGAGACTGTACATGGCTGTTAGGAGAGTGTACGTGGCTGTTAGGAGACTGTACATGGCTGTTAGGAGACTGTATGTGGCTGTTAGGAGAGTGTACTTGGCTGTTAGGAGACTGTATGTGGCTGTTGGGAGAGTGTATGTGGCTGTTAGGAGACTGTACGTGGCTGTTAGGAGACTGTACGTGGCTGTTAGGAGACTGTACGTGGCTGTTAGAAGACTGTATGTGGCTGTTAGGAGACTGTATGTGGCTGTTAGGAGACTGTACGTGGCTGTTAGGAGACTGTACGTGGCTGTTAGGAGACTGTACGTGGCTGTTAGGAGACTGTACGTGGCTGTTAGGAGACTGTACGTGGCTGTTAGAAGACTGTATGTGGCTGTTAGGTGACTGTATGTGGCTGTTGGGAGACTGTATGTGGCTGTTAGGAGACTGTATCTGGCTGTTGGGAGACTGTACATGGCTGTTAGGAGACTGTATGTGGCTGTTGGGAGACTGTATGTGGCTATTAGGAGACTGTATGTGGCTGTTGGGAGACTGTATGTGGCTGTTAGGAGACTGTATGTGGCTGTTGGGAGAGTGTACGTGGCTGTTAGGAGACTGTACATGGCTGTTAGGAGACTGTACAAGGCTGTTAGGAGACTGTACATGGCTGTTAGGAGACTGTATGTGGCTGTTAGGAGACTGTACATGGCTGTTAGGAGACTGTACGTGGCTGTTAGGAGACTGTATGTGGCTGTTAGGAGACTGTATGTGGCTGTTAGGAGACTGTATGTGGCTGTTGGGAGACTGTATGTGGCTGTTAGGAGACTGTACATGGCTGTTAGGAGACTGTACATGGCTGTTAGGAGACTGTACGTGGCTGTTAGGAGACTGTACATGGCTGTTAGGAGACTGTACATGGCTGTTAGGAGACTGTACATGGCTGTTAGGAGACTGTACATGGCTGTTAGGAGACTGTACGTGGCTGTTAGGAGACTGTACAAGGCTGTTAGGAGACTGTACATGGCTGTTAGGAGACTGTATGTGGCTGTTAGGAGACTGTACATGGCTGTTAGGAGACTGTACGTGGCTGTTAGGAGACTGTATGTGGCTGTTAGGAGTCTGTATGTGGCTGTTAGGAGACTGTATGTGGCTGTTAGGAGACTGTACATGGCTGTTAGGAGACTGTATGTGGCTGTTAGGAGTCTGTATGTGGCTGTTAGGAGACTGTATGTGGCTGTTAGGCTACTGTATGTGGCTGTTAGGAGACTGTACATGGCTGTTAGGAGACTGTACATGGCTGTTAGGAGACTGTACGTGGCTGTTAGGAGACTGTATGTGGCTGTTACGAGTTTGTATGTGGCTGTTAGGAGAGTGTACGTGGCTTTTAGGAGACTATGTGGCTGTTAGGAGACTGTATGTGGCTGTTAGGAGACTGTACATGGCTTTTAGGAGACTATGTGGCTGTTAGGAGACTGTACATGGCTGTTAGGAGACTGTATGTGGCTGTTAGGAGACTGTACATGGCTGTTAGGAGACTGTATGTGGCTGTTAGGAGACTGATCGTGGCTGTTAGAAGACTGTACATGGCTGTTAGGAGACTGTACATGGCTGTTAGGAGACTGTACGTGTCTGTTAGGAGACTGTACATGGCTGTTAGGAGACTGTACATGGCTGTTAGGAGACTGTATGTGGCTGTTAGGAGACTGATCGTGGCTGTTAGGAGACTGTACATGGCTGTTAGGAGACTGTACGTGGCTGTTAGGAGACTGTACATGGCTGTTAGGAGACTGTACGTGTCTGTTAGGAGACTGTACATGGCTGTTAGGAGACTGTACATGGCTGTTAGGAGAGTGTACGTGGCTGTTAGGAGAGTGTACGTGGCTGTTAGGAGAGTGTACGTGGCTGTTAGGAGACTGTATGTGGCTGTTAGGAGACTGTATGTGGCTGTTAGGAGACTGATCCTGGCTGTTAGGAGACTGTACATGGCTGTTAGGAGACTGTATGTGGCTGTTAGGAGACTGATCGTGGCTGTTAGAAGACTGTACATGGCTGTTAGGAGACTGTACATGGCTGTTAGGAGACTGTACGTGTCTGTTAGGAGACTGTACATGGCTGTTAGGAGACTGTACATGGCTGTTAGGAGACTGTATGTGGCTGTTAGGAGACTGATCGTGGCTGTTAGGAGACTGTACATGGCTGTTAGGAGACTGTACGTGGCTGTTAGGAGACTGTACATGGCTGTTAGGAGACTGTACGTGTCTGTTAGGAGACTGTACATGGCTGTTAGGAGACTGTACATGGCTGTTAGGAGAGTGTACGTGGCTGTTAGGAGAGTGTACGTGGCTGTTAGGAGAGTGTACGTGGCTGTTAGGAGACTGTACATGGCTGTTAGGAGACTATGTGGCTGTTAGAAGACTCTTAGGAGACTGTACATGGCTGTTAGGAGACTGTACGTGGCTGTTAGGAGACTGTACATGGCTGTTAGGAGACTGGACGTGGCTGTTAGGAGACTGTACATGGCTGTTAGGAGACTGGACGTGGCTGTTAGGAGACTGTACATGGCTGTTAGGAGACTGTACATGGCTGTTAGGAGACTGTACATGGCTGTTAGGAGACTGTACATGGCTGTTAGGAGACTGTACGTGACAATTAGGAAATTAAACATTGCAGTTATGTTAGGTTTGTACAATTAGTGAAGTACAACACGGTGAGAGTAGTAATGTGGACAGTGCAGTAAGAAATGTTGGAAAGTCTCCTGGATGTATGTGCGCCATAGGCAGCGTGGGTCAGGGGAGAGATGCAGGCGGTGCAGGTGAGCTACTCTATTCTGCCCAACATCTAACTCTTCTATATCCTTTTCACTCCATGCTGTCACATCCATACCATACATAATACTTGGTACAGCCGCACTCTTCCACACTTCTCTCAGCACATCATACTTACAAGCCCTCATACGTGCAGCATTTCCTAGTCGTCCCATCCACTGGTTTAACTGGCTGATCTTTTCACTTTGCATTCTTTCACATCAATGCAGACTCATGCACATCACTAGATACTTGTATTCACGCGTCTGCTCTAATTCATTCTCTCCCAACCTCCACACAGTATCTCTTTCATCCTCTGACCTATCTACTATCATTACTTTACTTTTCTCACTGCTGAATTGAACTCTGAAATCCCTCTCATATCCAGTCACATCTAGTAAACTTTGAAGCTCTTCGGTCATCTCACTCATAACTACCACATCATAAGCATACAACACTACCCCTTCCCCACCTCCCTCTCCTGCTGCACCCCACCACCTCACACCTCTCTACTCATGACCTAACCTATTAAATACCCCTTCCCCACCTCCCTCTCCTGCTGCACCCCACCACCTCACACCTCTCTACTCATGACCTAACCTATTAAATACCCCTTCCCCACCTCCCTCTCCTGCTGCACCCCACCACCTCACACCTCTCTACTCATGACCTAACCTATTAAATATCCCTTCCCCACCTCCCTCTCCTGCTGCACCCCACCACCTCACACCTCTCTACTCATGACGCACCATTGTTCCAACCTTTCAACTTGGGCTGGCTGTGATTCATCGTGCCAGGGGATCAGGACAACTTCTGACCGCCAGTGTTCATGTAGAAAAATAGCCTCCTGGCTAGTACAGTGGTAGCGCGCTGGCCTTGCATTCGCTTGGTCGGCAGATCGAGTCCCCGCCGGGCCCGTGATGCTTAAGGAACTGCTGTGGTTGGGCACCACAGTGGGGTGTTGCGTTTGCCTGGCTTACGTTCTGGAGAGCATCTTCATAGATGGAAACCGGAACTGAAAACAAGCAACTTTAACTTTAACTTTTAAAAATCCATCGTAATTACAAAGTTAACATTTATCTTTATATAATTGTAAGCATATGTACCTCATGATCAGAATGTGTAAGCAATAACTAACTAACAACATTGTAATAGGTGGTGTTGCTTATAGGGAGAAAAAGTTAGTTAGTTAAAGTTATTATCTTATCATATACGAGTTATTTTGATTTATTACGGTCTTACGAGTAACTACCAATCAACATTATATTACAATCCTAATCCAAATCCTTATCATTAACCTAACCTAATCCGAATCCTTATCCTAATCCTGTCAAGCCCTTATGCGGGACCTACTTCAGAATTAAGAAATATATTACACTCTTATAATCACCATTATTACGCTTCCTACACACCTTCAGTCTTAATATATATAAATACAAACTGTGTCTTAATTAGCTGTACTCACGCCTCCTGGTTAATTGGAGTTGTATTTTGTTATTTTATTTATTTCGGTTTTAAGATTAATTACCGAAGAACATTGTATTCGGTGACTATGTTTCAAACTCTTCTTGTCGCCATTATTACGCATCCTACACACTTTTAGTCTTAATATATATATACAAATCATGTCTTAATTACCTGTGCCTCACACCTCCTTGTTAATTGGAGTTGTAATTACAGAGATATTAATGAAATTCTAAGCCACACTCAGCACGTGTCACACCAAAACTTGTAAACACAACAACGTTTAGGCGTCCGACTTGACAACGGGACTAAACAAAATATATATATATAATTTTTTTCTTCCTTGTTGTGTTAGGGCCGGAACCAGTTTACGGTCCCATGAGCCCTGGCGTATTCCTGTGAAGGTTACAGGTGTGGCAGCTGTCCCGTCTTCCTAAGGAAGGCGCAGGTGAGGTGGATGACGGCTGGTCGTGTGTCAGGGTGGGTGCCCGCTGCCGCCAGCAGGGTGGCCAGGTCGAAGGTGTTTACGTTCAGGGCGAGAAGTTGGTTGCGTAGTAGTACTCGGTGGGAGTGAAAGCGTGGGCACTGTAGCATGAAGTGATCTACGGTCTCCTCAGTAGTCCTGCACCAGGGGCAGTAGGGGTCGGGAGCCAGGCCCAGGCGGTGGAGGTGTGCGGTGAGTGTTGTCTTCTTCTTGTGACCTATTACACTTTATATCGCTTCTTAGGTCCCGTCTTCCCTGATCTTACGGCTCCTCTATCCCTCCACTAGACGTGGATAGGAAGAAGATGCAACACAAAGGGAAGATTTTCATCGATGTTACTAGTCCTTTCTTTTCACTTACGCTGATTTTCTTTGCGTATTTCCCACGCCTGTATAAGAAACAGTTTAGTTTTTTTCTATTATTTTTACACTCTCCACTTTGCTTCCATACAGTCCTAGAGCAGTGCATATACCTCCGTCCTCCTCCTCATGCAGCCTTCTGTACCACTCCTCTGCTCCTACTATTGCTGTTATTGACTCTATTAATCTGCTTCTTTGTTCTTCATACAAGGCACATTCTACCAGGAAATGTTCAATGGTCTCCCGCTGCCCTCCACAGAAGCTACAGCTTTGGTCCTGCTCGTCTCTGTTCCTGGCCTTTACTTCCAGTGTTCCTGTTCTTGCCTTCACTAAAAGCTTACTTCCCCAATCCCCAGAGTGCCAGTGGAGTGCTTCTGGTTTTTCCTTTTTCTTGTACCACCTCAGGGTTGACTTGTCTTCCATTCCTGCTTCCCATCTTTTTCTACCATTTTCTTCTATTTTCTTCTTAACTGCCTTCATTGACAATCTGTGCCAATCCTCCCCCAGATTTTCTCTTCGTTTCCACCTCTCCATTTCTCTTTTCCATAAGGAGTTTGAGTTTTCTTCTTTTATTATTCATCATTGAGGCCTTCTATTTTCTTTAAGAAGTTAAGTTTTCCTTTTAAGGTCCTCTCCTTGAAGGTGCTCCAGCCCATCTCCCCTCTTGAGTGCCTCCACTGCCGTGGAATTTGGAGCTCCCAGGCTCCATCTTCCAATGATGTTTTGAGTTTTTTCTAGTTTGCCGAGGTCTGCTTCCCTGTAGGTGGTTATTTCGGATCCATATAAGCAATGGGGAATAGCCATACCCTTCCACAGGCTCCTGCCTACCTCATACTTATTTATTGATCGTATTCCACCATTCATTATCATTCCTGTCATCCTCCTTGCCTTCCCATCATTTATTCTCCTCCTATTCCATCCTTGTTAACTTCTAGGCCTAGGTAGGTGTAGTTGTCGACCACCTCTAGAATGTTATTCCCCAGGACCCATTGGTTCTCTTCCTTCTTATTAAACTCCATCACCTTGCATTTCCTGGTACTGTACCTAATATTCCATTCCTTCCCGAATGTATCAGCAATTTTAAGCAGTTTCTCCATGTCTTCTTTGTTTTCTGACATTAAGATCACATCGTCAGCATATGCAAGGCAACCTAACCTCCTGTCTCCAACCATTACTCCATTTCCTGCTTTTCTAATTCTTGTTATGAGTTCTTCCAAGTAAAGGTTGAACAATGTTGGAGAAATACTACATCCTTGCCTCACTCCAACATTGTTTTTTATCCATTTGGTACTAATGTCTCCCGTGGTGAATTTTACTTTATTTTCTTTGTAGAGTGCCTTTATCACCTGCACAACTCTACTGTCCACACCTATGTGTTCT
This sequence comes from Metacarcinus magister, assembly GCA_029783475.1. NCBI lineage: Eukaryota > Metazoa > Arthropoda > Malacostraca > Decapoda > Cancridae > Metacarcinus > Metacarcinus magister. The sequence goes on along the minus strand of JAPQNM010002089.1, from coordinate 67,450 downwards.
AGTAATGTAAATAATTTCCTCCTATCCACCGTGTCATATGCTTTTTCAATGTCTATGAAGGTTAGGTACAATTCTTAGTTTTGTTTTTTCTTCTTTTCTATTATTTCTCTAAGAATCAGGACATTTTCTAGACCTCCTCTTCCCTTTCTAAATCCACTTTGCTCCTCCCCTAATGCTTTGCTGTCATCTGTCCACTTCAACAGCTTGTTGTTTACTATCCAGCCAAACACCTTGGCCAGTATGTTTAGGACTGCTATTGGTCTATAATTCCCTATTTCCTCCTTCGGTTTCCCTCCTCCTTTGTGGATCAAAGTTATTCTGCTTCTTTGCCAGTCTTGTGGTACCTCTCCTTTCTCTAATATTTCCTTAAATAGCTTGAGTAGTTTTTGTTTCAGGGCTTCACCTCCATACTTAATGAATTCCCCGGTTATACTGTCTGTTCCACTTGCTTTTCCAATTTTAATCGCTTTAACTGCAGCGTTTACATCCTCAGACTCAATTTATATATTTTCCATCTCTCGTTCCTCACTGTAGATTACTAGTTTTTCCCCTGTTTCCGTTTCCTCTTCTTTCCATACCACCTTTTTCCAGAAATGTTCTATTTCAGATATTATTTCCTTCTCGTTTGTTATTTCTTTGTCACCAGTTTTTAGCTTTGGTGGGTCTGAGTTCCGCCAAGGTTTCTCTTCAGTCTTATCCAACCTTCCTTCTCTCTTTCTCTGCTAGGCATGTTTTTTAAAGCCTGTGCTTGTTCTTCTTCCCATTTCCCTATCTTTTTCCTGATGACAATCTGGGCTGTTTTCTTTGCTTCTGTGTACCTTTCCCAGGCCTCTGTCCATTCCTTCTCATATCTCTTCCCATACTTTTTCATCATTTTTGTCAAACTTCTTTCTTTTCTATTTTCTCTCTTCTTATCCTCTATTGCCTTTCCTACTTCTTTGTCCCACCAGCCTTTGAGTTTTGCTTTTCCTACTTTGAATTTTCTCATTCCTACTTTTTTCCTTGCCACTTGTTTTATGGTTTCCTTTAACACTTTTTCCTCATCATCTACTATTTCATCTCCCCGCTGTGTGTCTCCACTTAAGACCTGATCCATTTCATCACTGTATCCTGACCAGTCAACATTTCTCATATTCCATTTTTCTTTCCACACTTCTTTCTTGGCTACTTTACATGTCCTATTCTTTCTGCAGGAGATGCCTATCATGACATGCTCTGATATGTCTATTTTTCCACATTTTTCCACATCCTAGTTTGTAGTTTTTCTATTTGATCATTCACCAGTATATAGTCTATAGCAGATTCATTTTTCTTATCTCTCCATGTCACAGGGTTTTCTAATTCCCAATTCTGTATTCTATATCCTGTTTTTTCTATAAAGTCTAGAATCATATGACCATTGGTATTCACTTTTTCATTCATTAGGCCAATGTGTCCATTCAGGTCTCCCATTATGATCCACTTGTCCTTACCAACCTTTTCTTTGGTTTCCAGCAAAGCGTCCTACAACTTCCTGTTATCCTCATAGTTATCCCGTCCTTCCACTACCATGTACACAACTGTCACCCACCACACGTCTTTCTGTTCTGTGACTTTCACCGTTATTATATCTCCCTTGTTATACCCAAGCTTGTTTTCTATGTCACTGCTTCACTTTACTTCTGTTAGTTTTCTACCCTCTTTTTCTCTCATCACTATTCCCACACCTCCTCCTTTCTTTTCTCCTATTTTCCTTCCTCTTCCAACACCTAACCAACCGCCTTCACTTCATTCAATGCTGTCATGCCATCCAGTTTCTGCTATTCCTATAACACTATATTCTTTCCCATTTTCAATCAGGGTCCTCCACTTTTCTTTGTTCCATCCTCTAGTGTTTAGGAAGGCAAACAGCATATTTTCTTGTCTCCTCGCCTTCTGCTATTGCTGGGACTGGATCGCTTCCTTGAACTGCACCCATTCTACCAAGTTCCAAGCTAACCAAACTTTTCCAACGTTTGATAAGTGGATTCCATCACGACCCCACACTTCATTCTAGTCCAAACCCTCCCACAACTGGAGACCATCACATTCCCACTCCTCTAGCTTCTTCACACACTCCCTATTCACCTTTCTTCTCAGTGTACCAAAACGTCGGGTTTCATTTCTGCGTCTCATGGGTATGCATATTATAAGGGGGCTTTGCTTTACTTTTCCCTTCAGAATTTTCACCATATTTTCCAATAAGTGTACAGTTTTCTGCTCCCCTATTTCTTCAAGCCTATTTCCTCCTCCACCTATCACTACTAAGTCATCAGATTCTAACTCGCTAAAGTTTTCTATTACATTTCTTCTGATGTCTCTGATGCTTGCTCCACTTTTGCATTTGTCAATTACTTCATAATGTCCTCTTGATAGAGAGTCAATCTCCCTCCCTATTCCTCTCAGAATGCTGTCTCCAAATAACCACACTCTTCTGTTCATCTTATCATCTTTTTTCATATGAAGTCTATTACTGTGCATAATTTTCTTCCAAGCCAGGTGTCCTACTCCCAGCCAGGTTGTCTCAACTCCAGTACTGCTCTGTCCACTCTGACCTCTTACATTCTCCACTCTGGGCTTCTGTCTGGTGTCTGCTGGTCTTTCTACTTGCTTTTTCTCTACTCTGGGGTTTTGGTTGTTTTCAACTGGTGTTTCCCCTTGCTTTTTCTCCTCTGTGTTTTGGCTGGTGTCTACTGGTCTTACCTCCTTTTCCTCTCTGGGGGCCTGGCTGATATCCGCTGATTTTACCTCTTTCTTGCTTTCCTCCCTGGTGTTCTGGCTGATGTCTGCTGATCTTTCCTCCTCCTCGGGGTTAAGGCTGTTGTCTGCCGGCCTTCTTCCATCCATTGCTTGCTTGTATTTTGATTTCCGACCTGTTTTTCCCTTCTCTGCATACGCATGGTCTAGGTATCCTTCTTCTCCTATACTTTGGGATATAGCCATGCAGCTGTCGTTTAGAATTTCCTTCTCCTTGTTGGGCTGTTCATCTTCCTCCTTTTCTGTGTTCTCTTCTTCCTCAGCATCTTCCACCTCCTCTTCTATTCCCCACTCTTTTGATACCTTTTCTTCACATTCGTCACATAGCACCCGTATGTTTCTCTCTTTGAATATAGCGTAGCACTTAACATAGTTTATTCCCCTGCATGCCGCGTGGTACCAATCTCGACACTTATGGCATGAGACCCATTTATTGTTCCTGCTCACCTCCTTCTTACACTTCTTACAATCACTGTCTAGGGTCATCTTGTTGCTAAACTTTAACCACAAGGAGAAATTCTACAATCCAGCGAACCTCACACGCACCTCACACCGCTGTGCTTGTTGAGGCGAAGGCACGTGAGGGCCACATCCAGCACGCGGGACTGTTGTCTCAACCAAGGTTGCGGCGATGAGTCGGTGCAATACTGGCCCATGTTGGTGTTGAGGAGGGTGTTACTGAGGGTGTTGTTCCAAGTTGATCCACGTTCCCTTGGTGGAGGAGGAGAGCGAAAGTGAGGAACAGTGGGAGTCCCATGACTTCCTCTTTGCCCTGATGATGGTCCTGGCACAGATGGCATCCAGGCGGCGGTATTCTTCCCCGGCTGTTGTTAGTGGTGCCTTACACCACCTGTTCCAAGCCTGGCGACGGGCCCGTACAGCCTGAGTGGCCGATCTTGAGGCATTTTGGGCAGCGCAGGAGGGGCAGGAGGTAAGGTCGTGGGAAATAAACCAGCCCACTGATGGTCACCTTGGTGGGGATGTGGCCCCTAACCTTTAGGTGCAGCCATTTACCGCTGGATGTCCTTGGGAGGAGACGCTGCGGGATCCAGGATATCTCCAGCACTTCTCCTCCGTCCAGGCTCCTGTAGTCGTCCCACAACTCGTCCAGGGTGTTTTCGTCGTTGAGTGGTCCCACTCTGGTCTAGTTGTATATTTCTTCCCCCCTGTCGGCTCTCCTGCAGGTGACCTCCCATTCTCCCAGGGTGAGGGTAGGTTTCTTAAGGTCAGGGATCTTGGGCAGGTTGTGTTCCCACACAGCCACCACCAGGGATGATCCGTCACCTAGGGGTCGTGTCTCCCCCTGGAGGAGGTATTTACTCAAGGGAGATCGCATGAGGGCGTAACTGACCTTTCTCGGGTTAGAAAATATGCGGGAGCCTGTGGTGGAGCGTAGCAGGAAGGAGGTGGTCATGGTGCTGTCGGGAGACGGTGTTGAAGGTGGCGGTGGCGGCGGCAGCATAGACCACTTAGGGTCTCTCTTCAAGTCAGCTGTGGAATCAAGACCACCATTACATCTGACCCACTTGTGTCTTGAAGGAATATAAAGGGTTACAGGTGTGTTAAGGCAGGTTAGTGGGATTAGAGTTGTTCTTGGCCTACCTGTAGCTCTAGGTCATTTGTAGGAAAGCTGAACCACTCTATTTCACTGTATAATTGAAGCTATTTGTCGAAGGAGGACAGACTAGGGGCTGATTTCACAGTCGTCTGGTAACGTTCTTAACCACAAGCCTTACCAACCTGGTAAGAATCATTACCTACACCTCAATCCAATTTCACAGTCGTTGTTTTCGTGGTATCGGCAATCCCCAACCTGATGACGATCATAACAAAACGAAGACCTCTGATTTTGCAATGTTGGTATGCCGGAGCAGCGGGAAATGTAATTATTGCATCAGCTGAGCGGAAGACAGGCGACAAAAACATAATAAATAATATTTGAACACTGTGAAGGCATTAAATTTAATATTTATATGTTAAGAGAAAGAAGATATATATTATTTTGTAACATGGAAATATTTGTTTTACTAGTCATGCTTCATTAAAAGCATATCTAAGAGAAAGGCTATATATATTTCATTAATTTGAAATATGGAAATAGGGTTAAGTATAAACATATTTATTTCATATAATTCATTTGTTTCTTTACTTTCCTAACTTACTTGAGTGTACCAGTTTAATTAGGAAAATATAAATAATATTATATCTGAGTTGTGCTGAAATTTCAACCCAAAACAGACACTCCTAACTTAACCTAACCTATTCTCCTTTACTTTATAACCTAACCTATTCTCCTTTACTTTATAACCTAACCTATTCTCCTTTACTTTATAACTAACCTATTCTCCTTTACTTTATAACCTAACCTATTCTCCTTTACTTTATAACCTAACCTATTCTCCTTTACTTTATAACCTAACCTATTCTCCTCTACTTTATAACCTAACCTATTCTCCTTTACTTTATAACCTAACCTATTCTCCTCTACTCTATAACCTAACCTATTCTCCTCTACTCTATAACCTAACCTATTCTCCTCTACTTTATAACTAACCTATTCTCCTCTACTTTATAACCTAACCTATTATCCTTTACTTTATAACCTAACCTATTCTCCTTTACTTTATAACCTAACCTATTCTCCTTTACTTTATAACCTAACCTATTCTCCTCTACTTTATAACCTAACCTATTCTCCTTTACTTTATAACCTAACCTATTCTCCTTTACTTTATAACCTAACCTATTCTCCTTTACTTTATAACCTAACCTATTCTCCTCTACTTTATAACCTAACCTATTCTCCTTTACTTTATAACCTAACCTATTCTCCTTTACTTTATAACCTAACCTATTCTCCTTTACTTTATAACCTAACCTATTCTCCTTTACTTTATAACCTAACCTATTCTCCTTTACTTTATAACCTAACCTATTCTCCTTTACTTTATAACCTAACCTATTCTCCTTTACTTTATAGGTATGTAAAGGTCTTTGATAAGAAATGGAACTAAAAGGACCAATAATAATACCGGGAAAAGCTATAAGAATTTTATTCTTATTTACTTCAAAACACATCGAAATCTATCAGAATAATATAGTTTATTACTTTTAGTGATATCTATATTTTCAACTTTCTTTACATCTATATATTTGTTCATATATTTGTCATGTAATGAAGGGCAATAGTTAATACAAGATGAAAAACTACTGCTTCAACTACTAGCCTACTACTACTAACACAAGTACTATATATAAAATACTACTACCATTACTACTTCTACAACCATTATTACTACTTAAACTACTACTACTACTAACACAAGTACTATATATAAAATACTACTACCATTACTACTTCTACAACCATTATTACTACTTAAACTACTACTACTACTAACACAAGTACTATATATAAAATACTACTACCATTACTACTTCTACAACCATTATTACTACTTAAACTACTACTACTACTAACACAAGTACTATATATAAAATACTACTACCATTACTACTTCTACAACCATTATTACTACTTAAACTACTACTACTACTAACACAAGTACTATATATAAAATACTACTACCATTACTATTTCTACGACCATTATTACTACTTAAACCACTACTACTACTACTAACACATTTGTAATGTCACTCCCTTCTCACCCTGTAGCGTTGATGGTAGTTGTTATGGTAGCGAGCTACACACCAAGCGTATAGTAGTACACCAAGCGTATAGTAGTACTAAGATGTTAATAGCACTTAGAAGGCACTGAATTTACTGAGGGAGTAACAAAACTGAGGCATCACTCGACAACAAATATATTTAACATCCAAAACAAACACGGTAATATCAATACCGGGCATAAATCCGGAGGGAAGCACTCCTCCTTACTCCTTCCAGGCACGGGCTAAAGTCAGCCTCTTCCGCCTTAACACAATACTACTAACACATCCTAACACCAACACATCCTACCTCTAACACATCCTAACACTCACACATTCTATCTCTAAACACATCCTAACACTAACACAAGCAAGCGAAAAGCACAGGGTAAGTTTCCTCTCCGTCAGAAAAAACCCTGTAACACAACACTCATATAAGTATTTACACTTCACATAATTAATATCTAATCTCAATATATATACATATACACAAGCTAATCTATTCACTGAGAAAAACTAACCACTCACCTCCAATCGAGGGTACTGTGTCTTGCAGATGGCAGCTAAGAAGTGAGCCTTCCTGTCAATCCTGGCTAACTTTTCCACTACCATCCACGACGTGTCTCATACTTCTAAATCCTCAACACTAAAACTCTCGATCCCCCGAACCCTAATTAAACCAGAAGAAAAATGCTTTTTTGGTCCTGAAGGGTCAATAAAGTTACGTTCGTTACACAAGTACTATATATAAAATACTACTACTATTACTACTTCTACGACCACTATTACTACTTAAACCACTACTACTACTACTAACACAAGTTAGGAGACTGTACATGGCTGTTAGGAGAGTGTACGTGGCTGTTAGGAGACTGTACATGGCTGTTAGGAGACTGTACATGGCTGTTAGGAGAGTGTACGTGGCTGTTAGGAGACTGTACATGGCTGTTAGGAGACTGTATGTGGCTGTTAGGAGAGTGTACCTGGCTGTTAGGAGACTGTATGTGGCTGTTGGGAGAGTGTATGTGGCTGTTAGGAGACTGTATGTGGCTGTTAGGAGACTGTACGTGGCTGTTAGGAGACTGTACGTGGCTGTTAGGAGACTGTACGTGGCTGTTAGAAGACTGTATGTGGCTGTTAGGAGAGTGTATGTGGCTGTTAGGAGACTGTACATGGCTGTTAGGAGACTGTACATGGCTGTTAGGAGACTGTATGTGGCTGTTAGGAGACTGTACATGGCTGTTAGGAGACTGTACGTGGCTGTTAGGAGAGTGTATGTGGCTGTTAGGAGACTGTATGTGGCTGTTAGGAGGCAGTATGTGGCTGTTAGGAGACTGTATGTGGCTGTTGGTAGACTGTATGTGGCTGTTAGGAGACTGTATGTGGCTGTTGGGAGACTGTATGTGGCTGTTAGGAGACTGTATGTGGCTGTTGGGAGAGTGTACGTGGCTGTTAGGAGACTGTATGTGGCTGTTAGGAGACTGTACATGGCTGTTAGGAGACTGTACATGGCTGTTAGGAGACTGTACAAGGCTGTTAGGAGACTGTACATGGCTGTTAGGAGAGTGTACGTGGCTGTTAGGAGACTGTATGTGGCTGTTAGGAGACTGTACGTGGCTGTTAGGAGACTGTACGTGGCTGTTAGGAGACTGTATGTGGCTGTTAGGAGACTGTATGTGGCTGTTAGGAGACTGTACATGGCTGTTAGGAGACTGTACGTGGCTGTTAGGAGACTGTACAAGGCTGTTAGGAGACTGTATGTGGCTGTTAGGAGACTGTACATGGCTGTTAGGAGACTGTATGTGGCTGTTAGGAGACTGTACATGGCTGTTAGGAGACTGTATGTGGCTGTTAGGAGTCTGTATGTGGCTGTTAGGAGAGTGTACGTGGCTGTTAGGAGACTGTAAATGGCTGTTAAAAGACTGTATGTGGCTGTTAGGAGACTGTACATGGCTGTTAGGAGACTGTATGTGGCTGTTAGGAGAGTGTATGTGGCTGTTGGGAGACTGTACATGGCTGTTAGGAGACTGTATGTGGCTGTTAGGAGACTGTACATGGCTGTTAGGAGACTGTATGTGGCTGTTAGGAGTTTGTATGTGGCTGTTAGGAGACTGTATGTGGCTGTTAGGAGACTGTACATGGCTGTTAGGAGACTGTATGTGGCTGTTAGGAGTCTGTATGTGGCTGTTAGGAGAGTGTACGTGGCTGTTAGGAGACTGTAAATGGCTGTTAAAAGACTGTATGTGGCTGTTAGGAGACTGTACATGGCTGTTAGGAGACTGTATGTGGCTGTTAGGAGAGTGTATGTGGCTGTTGGGAGACTGTACATGGCTGTTAGGAGACTGTATGTGGCTGTTAGGAGACTGTACATGGCTGTTAGGAGACTGTATGTGGCTGTTAGGAGTTTGTATGTGGCTGTTAGGAGAGTGTACGTGGCTTTTAGGAGACTATGTGGCTGTTAGGAGACTGTATGTGGCTGTTAGGAGACTGTACATGGCTGTTAGGAGACTGTATGTGGCTGTTAGGAGACTGATCATGGCTGTTAGAAGACTGTACATGGCTGTTAGGAGACTGTATGTGGCTGTTAGGAGACTGATCGTGGCTGTTAGGAGACTGTACATGGCTGTTAGGAGACTGTATGTGGCTGTTAGGAGACTGATCATGGCTGTTAGAAGACTGTACATGGCTGTTAGGAGACTGTATGTGGCTGTTAGGAGACTGATCGTGGCTGTTAGGAGACTGTACATGGCTGTTAGGAGACTGTATATGGCTGTTAGGAGACTGTATATGGCTGTTAGGAGACTGTACATGGCTGTTAGGAGACTGTACGTGGCTGTTAGGAGACTGTACATGGCTGTTAGGAGACTGTACGTGTCTGTTAGGAGACTGTACATGGCTGTTAGGAGACTGTACATGGCTGTTAGGAGACTGTACGTGGCTGTTAGGAGACTGTACATGGCTGTTAGGAGACTGGACGTGGCTGTTAGGAGACTGTACATGGCTGTTAGGAGACTGGACGTGGCTGTTAGGAGACTGTACATGGCTGTTAGGAGACTGTACATGGCTGTTAGGAGACTGTACATGGCTGTTAGGAGACTGTACATGGCTGTTAGGAGACTGTACATGGCTGTTAGGAGACTGTACGTCGCTGTTAGGAGACTGTACATGGCTGTTAGGAGACTGGACGTGGCTGTTAGGAGACTGTACATGGCTGTTAGGAGACTGGACGTGGCTGTTAGGAGACTGTACATGGCTGTTAGGAGAGTGTACGTGGCTGTTAGGAGACTGTACATGGCTGTTAGGAGACTGTACATGGCTGTTAGGAGACTGTACATGGCTGTTAGGAGAGTGTACGTGGCTGTTAGGAGACTGTACATGGCTGTTAGGAGACTGTATGTGGCTGTTAGGAGAGTGTACCTGGCTGTTAGGAGACTGTATGTGGCTGTTGGGAGAGTGTATGTGGCTGTTAGGAGACTGTATGTGGCTGTTAGGAGACTGTACGTGGCTGTTAGGAGACTGTACGTGGCTGTTAGGAGACTGTACGTGGCTGTTAGAAGACTGTATGTGGCTGTTAGGAGAGTGTATGTGGCTGTTAGGAGACTGTACATGGCTGTTAGGAGACTGTACATGGCTGTTAGGAGACTGTATGTGGCTGTTAGGAGACTGTACATGGCTGTTAGGAGACTGTACGTGGCTGTTAGGAGAGTGTATGTGGCTGTTAGGAGACTGTATGTGTCTGTTAGGAGTCAGTATGTGGCTGTTAGGAGACTGTATGTGGCTGTTGGTAGACTGTATGTGGCTGTTAGGAGACTGTATGTGGCTGTTGGGAGACTGTATGTGGCTGTTAGGAGACTGTATGTGGCTGTTGGGAGAGTGTACGTGGCTGTTAGGAGACTGTATGTGGCTGTTAGGAGACTGTACATGGCTGTTAGGAGACTGTACATGGCTGTTAGGAGACTGTACAAGGCTGTTAGGAGACTGTACATGGCTGTTAGGAGAGTGTACGTGGCTGTTAGGAGACTGTATGTGGCTGTTAGGAGACTGTACGTGGCTGTTAGGAGACTGTACGTGGCTGTTAGGAGACTGTATGTGGCTGTTAGGAGACTGTATGTGGCTGTTAGGAGACTGTACATGGCTGTTAGGAGACTGTACGTGGCTGTTAGGAGACTGTACAAGGCTGTTAGGAGACTGTATGTGGCTGTTAGGAGACTGTACATGGCTGTTAGGAGACTGTATGTGGCTGTTAGGAGACTGTACATGGCTGTTAGGAGACTGTATGTGGCTGTTAGGAGTCTGTATGTGGCTGTTAGGAGAGTGTACGTGGCTGTCAGGAGACTGTAAATGGCTGTTAAAAGACTGTATGTGGCTGTTAGGAGACTGTACATGGCTGTTAGGAGACTGTATGTGGCTGTTAGGAGAGTGTATGTGGCTGTTGGGAGACTGTACATGGCTGTTAGGAGACTGTATGTGGCTGTTAGGAGACTGTACATGGCTGTTAGGAGACTGTATGTGGCTGTTAGGAGTTTGTATGTGGCTGTTAGGAGACTGTATGTGGCTGTTAGGAGACTGTACATGGCTGTTAGGAGACTGTATGTGGCTGTTAGGAGTCTGTATGTGGCTGTTAGGAGAGTGTACGTGGCTGTTAGGAGACTGTAAATGGCTGTTAAAAGACTGTATGTGGCTGTTAGGAGACTGTACATGGCTGTTAGGAGACTGTATGTGGCTGTTAGGAGAGTGTATGTGGCTGTTGGGAGACTGTACATGGCTGTTAGGAGACTGTATGTGGCTGTTAGGAGACTGTACATGGCTGTTAGGAGACTGTATGTGGCTGTTAGGAGTTTGTATGTGGCTGTTAGGAGAGTGTACGTGGCTTTTAGGAGACTATGTGGCTGTTAGGAGACTGTATGTGGCTGTTAGGAGACTGTACATGGCTGTTAGGAGACTGTATGTGGCTGTTAGGAGACTGATCATGGCTGTTAGAAGACTGTACATGGCTGTTAGGAGACTGTATGTGGCTGTTAGGAGACTGATCGTGGCTGTTAGGAGACTGTACATGGCTGTTAGGAGACTGTATGTGGCTGTTAGGAGACTGATCATGGCTGTTAGAAGACTGTACATGGCTGTTAGGAGACTGTATGTGGCTGTTAGGAGACTGATCGTGGCTGTTAGGAGACTGTACATGGCTGTTAGGAGACTGTATGTGGCTGTTAGGAGACTGTATATGGCTGTTAGGAGACTGTACATGGCTGTTAGGAGACTGTACGTGGCTGTTAGGAGACTGTACATGGCTGTTAGGAGACTGTACGTGTCTGTTAGGAGACTGTACATGGCTGTTAGGAGACTGTACATGGCTGTTAGGAGACTGTATGTGGCTGTTAGGAGACTGTACATGGCTGTTAGGAGAGTGTACGTGGCTGTTAGGAGAGTGTACGTGGCTGTTAGGAGAGTGTACGTGGCTGTTAGGAGACTGTACATGGCTGTTAGGAGACTATGTGGCTGTTAGAAGACTGTTAGGAGACTGTACATGGCTGTTAGGAGACTGTACGTGGCTGTTAGGAGACTGTACATGGCTGTTAGGAGACTGGACGTGGCTGTTAGGAGACTGTACATGGCTGTTAGGAGACTGGACGTGGCTGTTAGGAGACTGTACATGGCTGTTAGGAGACTGTACATGGCTGTTAGGAGACTGTACATGGCTGTTAGGAGACTGTACATGGCTGTTAGGAGACTGTACGTGACAATTAGGAAATCAAACATTGCAGTTATGTTAGGTTTGTACAATTAGTGAAGTACAACACGGTGAGAGTAGTAATGTGGACAGTGCAGTAAGAAATGTTGGAAAGTCTCCTGGATGTATGTGCGCCATAGGCAGCGTGGGTCAGGGGAGAGATGCAGGCGGTGCAGGTGAGCTACTCTATTCTGCCCAACATCTAACTCTTCTATATCCTTTTCACTCCATGCTGTCACATCCATACCATACATAATACTTGGTACAGCCGCACTCTTCCACACTTCTCTCAGCACATCATACTTACAAGCCCTCATACGTGCAGCATTTCCTAGTCGTCCCATCCACTGGTTTAACTGGCTGATCTTTTCACTTTGCATTCTTTCACATCAATGCAGACTCATGCACATCACTAGATACTTGTATTCACGCATCTGCTCTAATTCATTCTCTCCCAACCTCCACACAGTATCTCTTTCATCCTCCGACCTATCTACTATCATTACTTTACTTTTCTCACTGCTGAATTGAACTCTGAAATCCCTCTCATATTCAGTCACATCTAGTAAACTTTGAAGCTCTTCGGTCATCTCACTCATAACTATCACATCATAAGCATACAACACTACCCCTTCCCCACCTCCCTCTCCTGCTGCACCCCACCACCTCACACCTCTCTACTCATGACCTAACCTATTAAATACCCCTTCCCCACCTCCCTCTCCTGCTGCACCCCACCACCTCACACCTCTCTACTCATGACCTAACCTATTAAATACCCCTTCCCCACCTCCCTCTCCTGCTGCACCCCACCACCTCACACCTCTCTACTCATGACCTAACCTATTAAATACCCCTTCCCCACCACCTCACACCTCTCTACTCATGACCTAACCTATTAAATATCCCTTCCCCACCTCCCTCTCCTGCTGCACCCCACCACCTCACACCTCTCTACTCATGACGCACCATTGTTCCAACCTTTCAACTTGGGCTGGCTGTGATTCATCATGCCAGGGGATCAGGACAACTTCTGACCGCCAGTGTTCATGTAGAAAAATAGCCTCCTGGCTAGTACAGTGGTAGCGCGCTGGCCTTGCATTCGCTTGGTCGGCAGATCGAGTCCCCGCCCGGGCCCGTGATGCTTAAGGAACTGCTGTGGTTGGGCACCACAGTGGGGTGTTGCGTTTGCCTGGCTTACGTTCTGGAGAGCATCTTCATAGATGGAAACCGGAACTGAAAACAAGCAACTTTAACTTTAACTTTTAAAAATCCATCGTAATTACAAAGTTAAAATTTATCTTTATATAATTGTAAGCATATGTACCTCATGATCAGAATGTGTAAGCAATAACTAACTAACAACATTGTAATAGGTGGTGTTGCTTATAGGGAGAAAAAGTTAGTTAGTTAAAGTTATTATCTTATCATATACGAGTTATTTTGATTTATTACGGTCTTACGAGTAACTACCAATCAACATTATATTACAATCCTAATCCAAATCCTTATCATTAACCTAACCTAATCCGAATCCTTATCCTAATCCTGTCAAGCCCTTATGCGGGACCTACTTCAGAATTAAGAAATATATTACACTCTTATAATCACCATTATTACGCTTCCTACACACCTTCAGTCTTAATATATATAAATACAAACTGTGTCTTAATTACCTGTACTCACGCCTCCTGGTTAATTGGAGTTGTTGTATTTTGGTATTTTATTTATTTCGGTTTTAAGATTAACTACCGAAGAACATTGTATTCGGTGACTATGTTTCAAACTCTTCCTGTCGCCATTATTACGCATCCTACACACTTTTAGTCTTAATATATATACAAATCATGTCTTAATTACCTGTGCCTCACGCCTCCTTGTTAATTGGAGTTGTAATTACAGAGATATTAATGAAATTCTAAGCCACACTCAGCACGTGTCACACCAAAACTTGTAAACACAACAACGTTTAGGCGTCCGACTTGACAACGGGACTAAACAAAATATATATATATAATTTTTTTCTTCCTTGTTGTGTTAGGGCCGGAACCAGTTTACGGTCCCATGAGCCCTGGCGTATTCCTGTGAAGGTTACAGGTGTGGCAGCTGTCCCGTCTTCCTAAGGAAGGCGCAGGTGAGGCGGATGACGGCTGGTCGTGTGTCAGGGTGGGTGCCCGCTGCCGCCAGCAGGGTGGCCAGGTCGAAGGTGTTTACGTTCAGGGCGAGAAGTTGGTTGCGTAGTAGTACTCGGTGGGAGTGAAAGCGTGGGCACTGTAGCATGAAGTGATCTACGGTCTCCTCAGTAGTCCTGCACCAGGGGCAGTAGGGGTCGGGAGCCAGGCCCAGGCGGTGGAGGTGTGCGGTGAGTGTTGTCTTCTTCTTGTGACCTATTACACTTTATATCGCTTCTTAGGTCCCGTCTTCCCTGATCTTACGGCTCCTCTATCCCTCCACTAGACGTGGATAGGAAGAAGATGCAACACAAAGGGAAGATTTTCATCAATGTTACTAGTCCTTTCTTTTCACTTACGCTGATTTTCTTTGCGTATTTCCCACGCCTGTATAAGAAACAGTTTAGTTTTTTTCTATTATTTTTACACTCTCCACTTTGCTTCCATACAGTCCTAGAGCAGTGCATATACCTCCGTCCTCCTCCTCATGCAGCCTTCTGTACCACTCCTCTGCTCCTACTATTGCTGTTATTGACTCTATTAATCTGCTTCTTTGTTCTTCATACAAGGCACATTCTACCAGGAAATGTTCAATGGTCTCCCGCTGCCCTCCACAGAAGCTACAGCTTTGGTCCTGCTCGTCTCTGTTCCTGGCCTTTACTTCCAGTGTTCCTGTTCTTGCCTTCACTAAAAGCTTACTTCCCCAATCCCCAGAGTGCCAGTGGAGTGCTTCTGGTTTTTTCCTTTTTCTTGTACCACCTCAGGGTTGACTTGTCTTCCATTCCTGCTTCCCATCTTTTTCTACCATTTTCTTCTATTTTCTTCTTAACTGCCTTCATTGACAATCTGTGCCAATCCTCCCCCAGATTTTCTCTTCGTTTCCACCTCTCCATTTCTCTTTTCCATAAGGAGTTTGAGTTTTCTTCTTTTATTATTCATCATTGAGGCCTTCTATTTTCTTTAAGAAGTTAAGTTTTCCTTTTAAGGTCCTCTCCTTGAAGGTGCTCCAGCCCATCTCCCCTCTTGAGTGCCTCCACTGCCGTGGAATTTGGAGCTCCCAGGCTCCATCTTCCAATGATGTTTTGAGTTTTTTCTAGTTTGCTGAGGTCTGCTTCCCTGTAGGTGGTTATTTCGGATCCATATAAGCAATGGGGAACAGCCATACCCTTCCACAGGCTCCTGCCTACCTCATACTTATTTATTGATCGTATTCCACCATTCATTATCATTCCTGTCATCCTCCTTGCCTTCCCATCATTTATTCTCCTCCTATTCCATCCTTGTTAACTTCTAGGCCTAGGTAGGTGTAGTTGTCGACCACCTCTAGAATGTTATTCCCCAGGACCCATTGGTTCTCTTCCTTCTTATTAAACTCCATCACCTTGCATTTCCTGGTACTGTACCTAATATTCCATTCCTTCCCGAATGTATCAGCAATTTTAAGCAGTTTCTCCATGTCTTCTTTGTTTTCTGACATTAAGATCACATCGTCAGCATATGCAAGGCAACCTAACCTCCTGTCTCCAACCATTACTCCATTTCCTGCTTTTCTAATTCTTGTTATGAGTTCTTCCAAGTAAAGGTTGAACAATGTTGGAGAAATACTACATCCTTGCCTCACTCCAACATTGTTTTTTATCCATTTGGTACTAATGTCTCCCGTGGTGAATTTTACTTTATTTTCTTTGTAGAGTGCCTTTATCACCTGCACAACTCTACTGTCCACACCTATGTGTTCTAGTAATGTAAATAATTTCCTCCTATCCACCGTGTCATATGCTTTTTCAATGTCTATGAAGGTTAGGTACAATTCTTAGTTTTGTTTTTTCTTCTTTTCTATTATTTCTCTAAGAATCAGGACATTTTCTAGACCTCCTCTTCCCTTTCTAAATCCACTTTGCTCCTCCCCTAATGCTTTGCTGTCATCTGTCCACTTCAACAGCTTGTTGTTTACTATCCAGCCAAACACCTTGGCCAGTATGTTTAGGACTGCTATTGGTCTATAATTCCCTATTTCCTCCTTCGGTTTCCCTCCTCCTTTGTGGATCAAAGTTATTCTGCTTCTTTGCCAGTCTTGTGGTACCTCTCCTTTCTCTAATATTTCCTTAAATAGCTTGAGTAGTTTTTGTTTCAGGGCTTCACCTCCATACTTAATGAATTCCCCGGTTATACCGTCTGTTCCACTTGCTTTTCCAATTTTAATCGCTTTAACTGCAGCGTTTACATCCTCAGACTCAATTTATATATTTTCCATCTCTCGTTCCTCACTGTAGATTACTAGTTTTTCCCCTGTTTCCGTTTCCTCTTCTTTCCATACCACCTTTTTCCAGAAATGTTCTATTTCAGATATTATTTCCTTCTTGTTTGTTATTTCTTTGTCACCAGTTTTTAGCTTTGGTGGGTCTGAGTTCCGCCAAGGTTTCTCTTCAGTCTTATCCAACCTTCCTTCTCTCTTTCTCTGCTAGGCATGTTTTTTAAAGCCTGTGCTTGTTCTTCTTCCCATTTCCCTATCTTTTTCCTGATGACAATCTGGGCTGTTTTCTTTGCTTCTGTGTACCTTTCCCAGGCCTCTGTCCATTCCTTCTCATATCTCTTCCCATACTTTTTCATCATTTTTGTCAAACTTCTTTCTTTTCTATTTTCTCTCTTCTTATCCTCTATTGCCTTTCCTACTTCTTTGTCCCACCAGCCTTTGAGTTTTGCTTTTCCTACTTTGAATTTTCTCATTCCTACTTTTTTCCTTGCCACTTGTTTTATGGTTTCCTTTAACACTTTTTCCTCATCATCTACTATTTCATCTCCCCGCTGTGTGTCTCCACTTAAGACCTGATCCATTTCATCACTGTATCCTGACCAGTCAACATTTCTCATATT
Organism: Metacarcinus magister; assembly: GCA_029783475.1. Taxonomy (NCBI): domain Eukaryota; kingdom Metazoa; phylum Arthropoda; class Malacostraca; order Decapoda; family Cancridae; genus Metacarcinus; species Metacarcinus magister. The sequence continues at coordinate 50,231 of JAPQNM010002089.1, read as the reverse complement.
CCATTTTTCTTTCCACACTTCTTTCTTGGCTACTTTACATGTCCTATTCTTTCTGCAGGAGATGCCTATCATGACATGCTCTGATATGTCTATTTTTCCACATTTTTCCACATCCTAGTTTGTAGTTTTTCTATTTGATCATTCACCAGTATATAGTCTATAGCAGATTCATTTTTCTTATCTCTCCATGTCACAGGGTTTTCTAATTCCCAATTCTGTATTCTATATCCTGTTTTTTCTATAAAGTCTAGAATCATATGACCATTGGTATTCACTTTTTCATTCATTAGGCCAATGTGTCCATTCAGGTCTCCCATTATGATCCACTTGTCCTTACCAACCTTTTCTTTGGTTTCCAGCAAAGCGTCCTACAACTTCCTGTTATCCTCATAGTTATCCCGTCCTTCCACTACCATGTACACAACTGTCACCCACCACACGTCTTTCTGTTCTGTGACTTTCACTGTTATTATATCTCCCTTGTTATACCCAAGCTTGTTTTCTATGTCACTGCTTCACTTTACTTCTGTTAGTTTTCTACCCTCTTTTTCTCTCATCACTATTCCCACACCTCCTCCTTTCTTTTCTCCTATTTTCCTTCCTCTTCCAACACCTAACCAACCGCCTTCACTTCATTCAATGCTGTCATGCCATCCAGTTTCTGCTATTCCTATAACACTATATTCTTTCCCATTTTCAATCAGGGTCCTCCACTTTTCTTTGTTCCATCCTCTAGTGTTTAGGAAGGCAAACAGCATATTTTCTTGTCTCCTCGCCTTCTGCTATTGCTGGGACTGGATCGCTTCCTTGAACTGCACCCATTCTACCAAGTTCCAAGCTAACCAAACTTTTCCAACGTTTGATAAGTGGATTCCATCACGATCCCACACTTCATTCTAGTCCAAACCCTCCCACAACTGGAGACCATCACATTCCCACTCCTCTAGCTTCGGGTTTCATTTCTGCGTCTCATGGGTATGCATATTATAAGGAGGCTTTGCTTTACTTTTCCCTTCAGAATTTTCACCATATTTTCCAATAAGTGTACAGTTTTCTGCTCCCCTATTTCTTCAAGCCTATTTCCTCCTCCACCTATCACTACTAAGTCATCAGATTCTAACTCGCTAAAGTTTTCTATTACATTTCTTCTGATGTCTCTGATGCTTGCTCCACTTTTGCATTTGTCAATTACTTCATAATGTCCTCTTGATAGAGAGTCAATCTCCCTCCCTATTCCTCTCAGAATGCTGTCTCCAAATAACCACACTCTTCTGTTCATCTTATCATCTTTTTTCATATGAAGTCTATTACTGTGCATAATTTTCTTCCAAGCCAGGTGTCCTACTCCCAGCCAGGTTGTCTCAACTCCAGTACTGCTCTGTCCACTCTGACCTCTTACATTCTCCACTCTGGGCTTCTGTCTGGTGTCTGCTGGTCTTTCTACTTGCTTTTTCTCTACTCTGGGGTTTTGGTTGTTTTCAACTGGTGTTTCCCCTTGCTTTTTCTCCTCTGTGTTTTGGCTGGTGTCTACTGGTCTTACCTCCTTTTCCTCTCTGGGGTCCTGGCTGATATCCGCTGATTTTACCTCTTTCTTGCTTTCCTCCCTGGTGTTCTGGCTGATGTCTGCTGATCTTTCCTCCTCCTCGGGGTTAAGGCTGTTGTCTGCCGGCCTTCTTCCATCCATTGCTTGCTTGTATTTTGATTTCCGACCTGTTTTTCCCTTCTCTGCATACGCATGGTCTAGGTATCCTTCTTCTCCTATACTTTGGGATATAGCCATGCAGCTGTTGTTTAGAATTTCCTTCTCCTTGTTGGGCTGTTCATCTTCCTCCTTTTCTGTGTTCTCTTCTTCCTCAGCATCTTCCACCTCCTCTTCTATTCCCCACTCTTTTGATACCTTTTCTTCACATTCGTCACATAGCACCCGTATGTTTCTCTCTTTGAATATAGCGTAGCACTTAACATAGTTTATTCCCCTGCATGCCGCGTGGTACCAATCTCGACACTTATGGCATGAGACCCATTTATTGTTCCTGCTCACCTCCTTCTTACACTTCTTACAATCACTGTCTAGGGTCATCTTGTTGCTAAACTTTAACCACAAGGAGAAATTCTACAATCCAGCGAACCTCACACGCACCTCACACCGCTGTGCTTGTTGAGGCGAAGGCACGTGAGGGCCACATCCAGCACGCGGGACTGTTGTCTCAACCAAGGTTGCGGCGATGAGTCGGTGCAATACTGGCCCATGTTGGTGTTGAGGAGGGTGTTACTGAGGGTGTTGTTCCAAGTTGATCCACGTTCCCTTGGTGGAGGAGGAGAGCGAAAGTGAGGAACAGTGGGAGTCCCATGACTTCCTCTTTGCCCTGATGATGGTCCTGGCACAGATGGCATCCAGGCGGCGGTATTCTTCCCCGGCTGTTGTTAGTGGTGCCTTACACCACCTGTTCCAAGCCTGGCGACGGGCCCGTACAGCCTGAGTGGCCGATCTTGAGGCATTTTGGGCAGCGCAGGAGGGGCAGGAGGTAAGGTCGTGGGAAATAAACCAGCCCACTGATGGTCACCTTGGTGGGGATGTGGCCCCTAACCTTTAGGTGCAGCCATTTACCGCTGGATGTCCTTGGGAGGAGACGCTGCGGGATCCAGGATATCTCCAGCACTTCTCCTCCGTCCAGGCTCCTGTAGTCGTCCCACAACTCGTCCAGGGTGTTTTCGTCGTTGAGTGGTCCCACTCTGGTCTAGTTGTATATTTCTTCCCCCCTGTCGGCTCTCCTGCAGGTGACCTCCCATTCTCCCAGGGTGAGGGTAGGTTTCTTAAGGTCAGGGATCTTGGGCAGGTTGTGTTCCCACACAGCCACCACCAGGGATGATCCGTCACCTAGGGGTCGTGTCTCCCCCTGGAGGAGGTATTTACTCAAGGGAGATCGCATGAGGGCGTAACTGACCTTTCTCGGGTTAGAAAATATGCGGGAGCCTGTGGTGGAGCGTAGCAGGAAGGAGGTGGTCATGGTGCTGTCGGGAGACGGTGTTGAAGGTGGCGGTGGCGGCGGCAGCATAGACCACTTAGGGTCTCTCTTCAAGTCAGCTGTGGAATCAAGACCACCATTACATCTGACCCACTTGTGTCTTGAAGGAATATAAAGGGTTACAGGTGTGTTAAGGCAGGTTAGTGGGATTAGAGTTGTTCTTGGCCTACCTGTAGCTCTAGGTCATTTGTAGGAAAGCTGAACCACTCTATTTCACTGTATAATTGAAGCTATTTGTCGAAGGAGGACAGACTAGGGGCTGATTTCACAGTCGTCTGGTAACGTTCTTAACCACAAGCCTTACCAACCTGGTAAGAATCATTACCTACACCTCAATCCAATTTCACAGTCGTTGTTTTCGTGGTATCGGCAATCCCCAACCTGATGACGATCATAACAAAACGAAGACCTCTGATTTTGCAATGTTGGTATGCCGGAGCAGCAGGAAATGTAATTATTGCATCAGCTGAGCGGAAGACAGGCGACAAAAACATAATAAATAATATTTGAACACTGTGAAGGCATTAAATTTAATATTTATATGTTAAGAGAAAGAAGATATATATTATTTTGTAACATGGAAATATTTGTTTTACTAGTCATGCTTCATTAAAAGCATATCTAAGAGAAAGGCTATATATATTTCATTAATTTGAAATATGGAAATAGGGTTAAGTATAAACATATTTATTTCATATAATTCATTTGTTTCTTTACTTTCCTAACTTACTTGAGTGTACCAGTTTAATTAGGAAAATATAAATAATATTATATCTGAGTTGTGCTGAAATTTCAACCCAAAACAGACACTCCTAACTTAACCTAACCTATTCTCCTTTACTTTATAACCTAACCTATTCTCCTTTACTTTATAACCTAACCTATTCTCCTCTACTCTATAACCTAACCTATTCTCCTTTACTTTATAACCTAACCTATTCTCCTTTACTTTATAACCTAACCTATTCTCCTTTACTTTATAACCTAACCTATTCTCCTCTACTTTATAACCTAACCTATTCTCCTTTACTTTATAACCTAACCTATTCTCCTCTACTCTATAACCTAACCTATTCTCCTTTACTTTATAGGTATGTAAAGGTCTTTGATAAGAAATGGAACTAAAAGGACCAATAATAATACCGGGAAAAGCTATAAGAATTTTATTCTTATTTACTTCAAAACACATCGAAATCTATCAGAATAATATAGTTTATTACTTTTAGTGATATCTATATTTTCAACTTTCTTTACATCTATATATTTGTTCATATATTTGTCATGTAATAAGGGGCAATAGTTAATACAAGATGAAAAACTACTTCTTCAACTACTACTATTACTAACACAAGTACTATATATAAAATACTACTACCATTACTACTTCTACAACCATTATTACTACTTAAACTACTACTACTACTAGCACAAGTACTATATATAAAATACTACTACCATTACTACTTCTACAACCATTATTACTACTTAAACTACTACTACTACTGAAACTTAGGGTGACCACCTCTTAGGGTGACCTTAACAGACACACCCTGACACACAGTGGTGTTAAAGATTATGAATGTCAACAATGTGGGAAAAGATTTAACCAAAAGTCTACCCTCACCCAACACACCCTGACACACAGTGATGTTAAAGATTATGAATGTCAACAATGTAGGGAAAAGATTTAATCAAAAGTCTACCCTCACCCAACACACAGTGGTGTTAAAGATTATAAATGTGATGAATGTGGGAAAAGATTTGCTTACATTTCTTACTTCAATGAACACATCTTGAGACACACTGGCGTGAGGGAATTCAAGTTTGATGTTTGAGTGAAGTGTTTCAAGACAAAGGATGATGTTGGTCCACTGCCTATGATCAATCCCAGATCTCTTTCCTTATATATTTCCCTTACTTGTACTCTGTCTTGTATTTCACATAGTCTTTTTCCCACCTCTGTTCTTCCTATTTCATATAAATGCACTTTTCGGGGTGAAATTTCAGAAACCATTGATCTGAACCTTTTCCAGCTTTGTGTAAGTCTGCATTTGATCACAATCACTACTTTCAGAGATGTTCTTAAATATTTCTGTGTCATCTGCATGCATAAACATTTTTCTATCAGTAATTTCGTTTGGCTAGTCATTTATGTCCATTACAAACACCTGTCTCTTACTTATGCTATTTTTCTTAGTGTCTTTTGATATTTTATATAAATAAGAGAATATTTCATGGAAACATATGCCAGGATACTTACTTTGAGTGTCATTATATATATATATATATATATATATATATATATATATATATATATATATATATATATATATATATATATATGTTGTATTTATTTTTTTGTGATAAAAGTGTGCCCAGCAGTGGCCACAGAAATGTTCAGTAGCTTTAATATATTGTGTTTAGCGACACTCACTCCCTCAGTAAAATTATGTATCAACCTTAACTTTGAGAATCGTGATTTGTTCATCATCCTTTATAAATTTGAAAATGAATATATATTTGCCTCATGGAAATGAATGTGATTAAGTAGCCCACAAGGTGTGTTTGAGAAATATTATTTACCATGCTCCTCCAAATCAACTCTGGCAATGATATCAATTACACACGCTACTCTTCAAATGTAGTCGTCATTCATTTTTGTACTTAAGTCATTTCTTCTCATATTTTCAATTAAATTTTCATCTTATAAATATTTTCCATCAGAATGAGTTTTGTCCACGACATATTCAAATTTATAGTATAGATCCTAGACTGGTGGCAGCACATTTTGTATTATTCCAATTAACATGTATATATTCTACTCCTCCCCAACCCCCATCATGTGATGTGGCTCTGTGGCACAGTGCTTGCCTCGTGGCCTAAGGATTGCCAGTTCGATCCTGGCTCAAGGCAGCTTCTTGATGAGAGGGGTAGCGCTCTCTCGTTAACCCGAGCAGAACTATATGGTCTACAGTTACCTAGTTCAGGGGTATTATTTAATCACCTGATTTTGTTTTTACATTAGTGTAATGAACAGTGGGATATTTAAATTTTTGCTGGAATTATAATTGCACTATATCTCCGTACAAAATGTTAGTGTGACCATTACTTGAATATGTGTAGAGGTGGAGGCCTCACAGCCATGGTGATCCAGCGCTGCGCCCCAGTCCTGCGTACCTTTTCTTGAGCTCCAGCTGGTCCAGGATAGAGTTTGACGCCGCTCTGCAGAGTTGGGTGTATCCCGAGACTGGAGGCTGGTATTGACAAGGTGATATTCCTGCACCAGGCACATCCATGCCATTAAAGCTGTAAAGATAATGTAGTTACAGGTGAGATGTAACTTTCCTATTGCTAAAACAACAACATTAATTGGCTTACTTGGTTGATTTATATTTATGAAATATATATGTGTGTATACAGTGTTGTATTAATTGAAAGTTAATTCAAAAGAGGTGTGTGTTCTCTTATGAACCAGCACAAGGCCTCAAATTAACGTGGAGGGAAGTAACTTAAAGTGAAGACACCACCCAGATAATACCCCCTTCACATACAGGGATTTGTCTTAGGAGTCCTTACGGATCGCACAAATTCACGGATCCTTACGAATTGGCCACTTTTACCACCGATTTAAGAGTTGTTACGAGTTACTACGAGCTATTTACGGTTTATTACAGATTATTACGATGTATTTACGGAAAAATTCCACGATTTGTTACGAGTTGTCACGGATAACTACGAGCAACTTATGGGCATTTTAGGAGTTTTGTATGGATTGTTACGAGTATATTATGGAATGTTACTATTCATCAAAGCTTTTACGTGTTAGTTACGACCTGTTTACGCTGAGATTAAAAGATTGTTAGGCAAACTTTGTCACAACAATAATGCAGTCTTCATTCATTCCATTCAAAGTTATATTAAAAAGATGTTGAAGAATAGCCTCTAGTAAATGAAATATCCTTGCATTTCTGCAGCAAAGTAAATATTCTCTGTGCAATTCTTGTTGCAGGATTTTTGTTCTCTACCTAAACCTAACCCAGCTTCCCTAACCTAATTATGCTTTCAATAAAACTGAAGGACAAGTAGTTATTGAACAAAGAAAGAAAGAAAACAACAAATAACATTATACTGATCATTAAGAATGTAGAATTTGGAATAAGATTCTTACCAGTAGCTGCATAGTGTTGCCTAACTTGGGCAATCTTGGGTGTTGAAGCCAAACCAACCCAACCAAACCTAACTAAACTTAGCTAAACCTAACCAAACCAAACTAAACCTAACGTAACCAAAATAAGAACAAAAATCTTATTCTTTTCTGTAATTCAGCGGTATAACTATTTAAGGTGATCTGAACAAGTTTTTGGGATTGAATTTGCAGTGCATTATAAAGGTGAGATATATCGAGTGGTTAACGAACCGAATATTAACCAAGTCCTGTGAGGGTGTCACAGGCGTGTTAGGTGACCCGTCTTCTTCAAGGCAGCGCTGGTGAGACGGATGACAGCTGGTTGTGGTGAGGGGTGGACGCCTGCTGCTGCTAGCAGAGTGGGCAGGTCAAAGGTGGTGACGTTCAGGGCCAGGAGTTGGGAGCGGAGTACAACACGATGAGAGTGGTAACGCGCACACTGTACTAACAAGTGTTCGATAATCTCCTGAATGTTCCTGCACCACGGGCAGTGTGGGTGAGGGGACAGACGCAGCGGGC
>JAPQNM010002089.1:0-7500 GCA_029783475.1 Metacarcinus magister | reverse complement strand
CACTGCCTACAACTCTGCCATGGTCTGTAATAGAGATCTCAAAATCGGCACACTTTATACTTGCATACATATGTGTAAAACTCCGCTCAGTATGTTTATGACAACGGCAAGACAAAATTTCTGGAATTTTTTTTTGATAGACTAACATTATTTTCAAAGGAGCATTTTCAACCTTTTTCGGAGTGTTAGGGAAAATTTTCGATCCCAACTTTATTGTTCAATGTTTATAGAATACCATAAGCTAAAAATCTCATCATATATATAAAAGAGTTTGAACTGTAGGTAATATGACAACAAAAAAAAAGAAAATTTGAAATGTATAATCCAATAGTAATGAAACTTGGTCAGATTATGTAAACCTTCACGAAAAACACGATGGAGAAAAAATGTTGGCTCTAAAAGCATCCTGAGATAGTGTTTACTCACCTGGGTATATATATGGTGTTCTCGAGGGGGGCAGGGGGCGGCCACGGCAGAATAGTCTTCACACACACACACACACACACACACACACACACACACACACACACACACACTATCCTTCCACTCCGGTGGAGTGGACGGAGGGTGTACCTGTAGCAGTCTCCCCTACACACGATAGAGAACGAGCGGTTAGCAGCTCTGGTGAGAATGTGTTGCTCCACCACATACTATTATAACTTTATTTTTTATTATATTTTTCAATATTCATTATACTCTATATATATTTTTATTTATGTTTTTCTTTTTATTATATTATTATTTATTTTGTTGCGCTGCAAACTCAGCGCACACCTATCAACTTGGTGCGCACTGTCATCAAACAGTGCGCATATTCAAAAACCATGTTCATCAGCTCCTCAGCATGTGTTCTGTACAGTCTGTATTTTTGATAAAATAAATAACCTTAACTGGATCTGAGTTTTCTCATTCTCCAGTGGACCAACTAGCTACAAACACTCACAAGCTACCAATGTTACAATTGGTGACCCAAGAGTGAGCTATGGTCAAACAGTGACATACTGCCTGTGCTGAACAAAGAGCACATGTTCCTAGTGTGAAGGCCTGGGTCTTACAGATTCATTCGCTTTCACACTCCCAAGGCAAAAAGTCTCACCTCCATTATGGGGTTCGTGAGAATGAGCCGACGGACGGGAATATTCTACACACTTGTGTAGCTGTCACTTGTAAGGTTCCCCCTCCCACCCACCCTGGCACCTTCTGTGCCCCCTCAGACGCCTTCACTGCGTCTTCAGCGGCCTAATGCGCACGCATGCGCGGCCTCTACCCCCTCAGACGCCCTCACTGCGTCATCGGCACGGCCTTATGCCCTGCCCCCTCAGACGCCTATTGCGTCTTCAGCGGCCTAATGCGCACGCATGCGCGGCCTCTACAACCCCCAGACGCCTTATTACGTCTTCAGCCGCCTCACGCACACTCTACACCCTCTGACGCCTTCTCGCGTCATCATGTTCAACCCCTACCCCCCGCCTCGCGGCGTTAAAGTGATCTTCACCATCGCCACTCACCGCCCAGTGGATTATTCATCACCCTGTGGATTACTCATCGCCCTGTGGATTACTCTACTCGCCCGTGGATAGTACAGTACGGTGCAGACAACGCTCCAGCAGACGCCCTCTTCCACTGCCGTGTCGTCTTCTTACACTCCCAGGCATCATGGTCGCTCTATGCTGATGGAACTACAGATGCAAATCATCGCTTTTCATCAGCTTCACGACCCCTCACCCTGGCATCTGAGCTTCACGGCACATCTGGGGGGACTTCACCTGGACCGACACCTGCACCGACTGTCAAGCCTCCATGGTGATTCGGCACTTGACCTCGTCGGCCCCTCTGCCACACTGACGGTTATCGCTACATCCTCTCGGCAACCGCCGCTACAGGACTCCCAGCTACCACCCGCAGTCGAACGGTCAATCACCAGTCTCCGCCCAACGCGAGAACTCTTCCCAGGCGAACAAGCATCCACAGGATGACATCATTCCTCCCTTCCTCGTCACTAGGGGGGGAGTATTGTAGCAGTCTCCCCTACACACGATAGAGAACGAGCGGTTAGCAGCTCTGGTGAGAATGTGTTGCTCCACCACATACTATTATAACTTTATTTTTTATTATATTTTTCAATATTCATTATACTCTATATATATTTTTATTTATGTTTTTCTTTTTATTATATTATTATTTATTTTGTTGCGCTGCAAACTCAGCGCACACCTATCAACTTGGTGCGCACTGTCATCAAACAGTGCGCATATTCAAAAACCATGTTCATCAGCTCCTCAGCATGTGTTCTGTACAGTCTGTATTTTTGATAAAATAAATAACCTTAACTGGATCTGAGTTTTCTCATTCTCCAGTGGACCAACTAGCTACAAACACTCACAAGCTACCAATGTTACATACCTAGGTGCACCTTACCTGGTGTTGTACAGACTGCAGGGCGGGGAAGGCTCACTACGTAGTGGAGGACCACCACAACACCACCACACCACACACCACAACACCACCACACCACACACCACCACACCACCACACACCAGTACACCACCACACCACACACCAGTACACCACCACACCACACACCACCACACCACACACCACCACACCAGAACACCACACACCAGTACACCACCACACCACACACCACAACACCACCACACCACACACCACCACACACCAGTACACCACCACACACCACAACACCACCACACGCCACCACACACCACGCTACCACACCAACACACCACCACACCCTCCCCGTCTGGCCTTCAGGTCACTACTGGCTTGACTTGAGTTCATTTGAAGCACAAGCTCATGAACCTTTGAATAATCGAGCAATGTTTCGAAGCAAAATACAAATCATTACCTCATTATAAATCTAATGACTATAACGAGGTAATTAAGAGTAATTAAATTATAAGTAGTTTGAGATGGTGATGACAACACTCGCCTCGTTCACCACAAATTAATTACTTATTTACCGACACATAACCAATGACACAATCGTTGAGACAACAAAACTTACATGATAAAGATTCCGTGTTTACATCTATTTCACATCCAAACACAAAGTATTTCAAGAATGCTTTGAAAACGAACATAAATCTGAAGTTATAACTATTAAATTATCTCGATCCCTCCTCATCCTGTTCCCCTTCCCTGGCCTTCCTTCCTTCCCCTACCCACTCTTCCTTCCCTTCCCTCCCCTTCCTACCTCTCCACTCGTTGACTTATTCATCTTAACAACATTGTAACGGAAATAAGATCAGATAAATTGAAGTATGAGAATAAAATAATAATAATAAAATGATAATAAAAATCCATCAAAAGAGCGAACCACCAACCTTTCTGTTAACAGCCGAACGCGCTAACCAATTGTTACTTCAAATCAATGAACCTGAACTCCTCGTCTACAGTTGTGTTGCAGCTCCAAGATGCAACACAACAACTACAGTACTGCAGTTGTTGTGTTGCAGCTCCAAGATGCAACACAACAACTACAGTACTGCAGTTGTTGTGTTGCAGCTCCAAGATGCAACACAACAAACTACAGTACTGCAGTTGTTGTGTTGCAGCTCCAAGATGCAACACAACAACTACAGTACTGCAGTTGTTGTGTTGCAGCTCCAAGATGCAACACAACAAATACAGTACTGCAGTTGTTGTGTTGCAGCTCCAAGATGCAACACAACAACTACAGTACTGCAGTTGTTGTGTTGCAGCTCTAAGATGCAACACAACAACTACAGTACTGCAGTTGTTGTGTTGCAGCTCCAAGATGCAACACAACAAATACAGTACTGCAGTTGTTGTGTTGCAGCTCCAAGATGCAACACAACAACTACAGTACTGCAGTTGTTGTGTTGCAGCTCCAAGATGCAACACAACAAATACAGTACTGCAGTTGTTGTGTTGCAGCTCCAAGATGCAACACAACAACTACAGTACTGCAGTTGTTGTGTTGCAGCTCCAAGATGCAACACAACAAATACAGTACTGCAGTTGTTGTGTTGCATCTTAGAGCTGCAACACAACAACTACAGTACTGCAGATGTTGTGTTGCAACCAAGGATCTTATACAGAAGGATATACAGCCCTATGTTAAAGTTTGGATGACGGTCGACGGTGGCGCCATCTGCCGGGATGCTGTAGTAACTAATTTCTTTTTAGGGGTGTCCTAGATATTTTTAATTATTCTGTTTTTTTTCCCTCCTTACTAATCTGGATTTTACAAGGTTAGAATAACAATATATATATTTTCTTTTTTCATTTTCATTATAGATTACAACCATATAATTTGTATACCATGCGTGCAAACTACTGAAGTAATGGAAGCACTAAAAACATAATTTTGAAAATTTTACAAATAAGAATGATAATGTGGCAGTGATAATTGTTCGAATCATTTCCACAAAGCAAAGACATAATATACATATATTGCATTAGTAACCTAATAATGACGTTTAGTATACCAATTGGCATATAATAAACACCCTGGCATTGAGGCAATAATTTACACTCTTATGATAGGTTTTCCGTACAGTAGTACAAATAAATAATGGAACAAATACCATAAAGCTGCTTTACATTACATGTTAATACCAAATAACCAGGCAGATGGAAGGATGGTTAACCACAACAAAGCAAAATGTAAAAGCATTGCACCTTAGAGGATTTCATAAGTGCAGTGTTACTGTCACAATTGGCATTGCATTTTGTTATGGAAAGCAAGTACAAAGGAAGCTAACAAATATTTCAAACATAATGATTCCAAAAGAAATACTAAATATGGCAAAAAGGAGAGACACAGCTTTCTGCAGTTTGATCACATTCCTGAATGCACAAGTTCCTTACAAGATGTGATATATCAAAAGGCAGATTATAGTAACATGATTGAGGGATTGAACAAGCAAGCAAGCAGTGTGTGGAGGCCTTTCTGCCGTGACCATTCCCTTGGATGTTCCTAGGAAAAATGAGGCGTCAGAGACTACAGATACAATAGATATATATACATGGAAGCCCATATAACAGGTTGTGGGGTGATGGAATGCAAGACTGGAAGTGACAGTAAAGTGTGGGAGAGGAGGGAAAGAGTGGTGTGGTGTGGAGTGGTTGAGAAAGGCAAGGAAGGAGAACGGAAGGGTGTGTACTCCTAATGTTTTCAAGGGTATGGGAAGGCATAGAGACATATGGATGAAGGAGTCCAGGATAGTGTGGGTAGTTGGAAAGGTAATAATAGTGAACTATGCATGGGTGGGTGGGTGGGTGGGTGGGGGGGGGGTGGTTGGTGGGTGGGTGTAGGTGTGTGCGTGTGTGTATGTGTGTGTGTGTGTGTGTGTGTGTGTGTGTGTAAGTAATTGTTTATTGCCAATAACAATGTCAATACATAATTATATAATACGTGCATATTACATATACATTAGCCACGTTCCGTCGAGCAGTAGCTCCTTGACGGACGTTTTTATGAAATTAATTTAAGATTATGGTGTGTGTGTGTGTGTGTGTGTGTGTGTGTGTGTGTGTGTGTGTGTGTGTGTGTGTGTGTGTGTATATGTTTACAAGGTTTATGGAAAATACCACACCCCCTAACATAAATGCAGTGACTCCCGAGGAGGTGAACACTGTGATATCAGTAGGCTATGAGACAGTGAACCGGGTGGCGAAACGGTGCTCTAAGCAGAATCAAAGTGACGTAGTAGTAGATGAAAACATATCACGTTGGCAAAGACTCTTGGACACTAACGATGCTAAACGAATATGGTCAGCTGTGAACTGGAAGGGTAGTATTGACACGAAGGAAAAAAAGTCAAGACCAGATGACGATCAATTTCGACAGCACTTTGAAATCTTACTGAATCCAGGTGTGGAGCATGACGTGGATGAGCGTGTTGATCTAGACTCTGCCCCGTCTATCCCAGTATTGGATGACCCGTGCACGCCAAGGGAACTTGACACTGTAATCTCTAAGTTGAAAAAGAACAGAAGCTACATAGGAGTATGTCCAGGTCTTGTCAGTACACTTCCGGAAAACTGGTTGATATTTATTTTGTATGTATTCAATATTGTTTTTATTGGCATGTATTATCCCTTATCATGGTGTACCAATAAGTTATTTGTTTTGTTCACGAGTGGTGAAAGGTTAAATTGTAATAATTATAGAGGTATCAGTGTGATGGATACTTTGGCCATAATGTATGATATGTTATTGCTGAACCGTCTCTCTTTATGGATGAACATTGATAAGTGTCAAGCAGGCGGTCAAAGTGGACGTGGTTGCATAGAACAGATAATGGGATTAAGACTTTTGTGTGACTACTCAGTTTATAAGAAAGTTAAACTTTATGTTCTTTTTATAGATTTCAGCAAGGCATACGATAAGATACAACGCAATAAGCTTATCATGGTATTAAAACAATTGGGTTGTGCTAAAATAATGTTAAAGGAAATTAGCACGATGTATGAGTGTACAAAAGCTTTCTTACGCTCAGCCGTAGTGACCACCACTACAGGAGTGAAGCAAGGTGCACCGTCAAGTTGTCTTTTGTTTATCATATATATAAACCAGCTGGTGAGGATGCTGCAGCGTGAGGTTGGTTTGGATGGTTTCTTAGGACAACTACACGCCCTCTTGTTAATGGACGATGCTGTACTTATCGCTGCCTCACGGGAAAAGTGTCTTAAGAAATTAGAAGTGGTTTTGAAGTATTGTGAAGAATATGGGATGGAAATTAACGAGAAGACAAAGTTTTTTGTGGTGGGTGGGAGCGTGGCAGACTCTCTCCCGTTATCAGTTTATGGTGTCACTGTCTCATATTCAAGTAAATACATGTATTTAGGTGTTTGGTGTACGGATGATGGCAAGACAGACACAGTAATGAAGCTCCATGATATATCAAATGAGGCAACTGTAAATAAGTTTACGATATTTTGTGCTTCGAACACAGAAATGCCATTTACATTTAAGAAACAGGTGTTCGACGCAGCGATGAGCGGAGCCTTACTCTATAGTACCGAAACGTGGTTCACTAACAACCCTAAGAGACTACAAGCGCAATATAATAAATCAGTTCGGAGCTTGTTGGGTGTGAGACCTAATACAAGCAGTGATTTGTGCTTGTTAGAATCAGGAATACATCCAGTAGAAGACATTATAATGATGAGAAGGTATAAGTTCTTAAAAACAAAGCTTAATGTTGATAACTACGAGGAACCATTTACTAAGATATATGAGTTGTGTGGGCAGGTCAACACACCAGGGTATAGATTCCTCACACGCACACTACAACAAGACCCTAATAATGATCCTCTATCTAAGATTGCATCACGTGTCACAATGAAACAAGACTCAACAAAATTTGTGGTTTATAAAACAATCCTTAACCCGTCACTATCTGTACACCAAGTTTACGAAAGCAATGAATGTATTCCAGATTATAAACGCCAAGCGTTTACAAGGTTACGTGTCATGTCTCACAGTCTCAAAGTTGAGAAAGGCAGATG
>JAPQNM010002088.1:0-29257 GCA_029783475.1 Metacarcinus magister | reverse complement strand
AAATGTACAAAGATTACCTATAATTAGATCCATATTATGTTTATTTATTTATTCATTTTGTTTTACTAATGAATATATATGTATAAGAATATCCTAGGATTCTCGTTTCTTTTTTCTTCTTTTTTAATGTTATTTTTTTTATTATGTAATCAACTTGCATTACTACATTAATTATTTTTTTTTAGATATATGTGAATAAATAAAAAAATGATTGGTATTATTAACTTTTTTTCATAATTGCTGGTATTATTACATTGAATTTTACTGTTTATAAATGAATAAATAAGAATTATATATGATTGAACCCATAGACAGTATTATATATAGAAAAAAAACTAGGAATAAATGTATAAATAAATAGATTAATAGATAAATCAACTCTCTCTCTCCTCAGGGACACTGCCTGCTGGAGATGCCTTCAGGAACAGGGAAGACAATCTCTCTGCTCTCCCTCACAGTCTCCTACCTCATCGCCTTCCCACAGAACCTCAATAAACTTATATACTGCTCAAGAACCATTCCAGAGATTGAAAAGGTAACATAACCTAAGCTAACCTAACCTAACCTAACCTAACCTAACCTAACCTAACCTAACTTAATCTAACCTAACCTAACCTAACTCAACTCAACTCAACCTAAGCTAAGTTAAATCAACCTAAACTAACGTAACCTAACGTAATGTAATCTAACTTAACGTAACCTAACCTAACTTAACATGGCCTAAGCTAACATAACTTTACCTTACTTAACCTTAGCTTTATTTATTAATTTAATATGTATTTATTCCTTCCTTCAGGTGATAGAGGAGCTGCGTAAACTGAGGTTGTACATAGAGAAGGAGACAGGTGAGGCGTCCAACATTACAGGTGTTGGTCTGGCCTCACGCAAGCACCTCTGCATCAACCCGGAGGTGAGGCGCGGCTAAGACTCATAAACCAACAAGGATAAATAACAGATTGATGTTTATTGTGTTTTATTTGTAGTTTGAATTGACTGTTTTGGTAATTAAGAAAAAGTATACGGATTGTCATTTATTTATTTATGTTTTATTTAGATGTTTGAATTGACTTTTTGGTTTGATAATTAAGGAACCTGGATAACAGAAAACAAACAAATAAAAAGATGAACTATTAACATTTCTCCTCTAGTCAAAAATAATTTACACAAACTTTAATTACAGAAAACCTTAGAATAACATGATAAACTATACCATAAAAAAAGATAAAGATAAATTAAATGCTAAACTCTACCATTTCCCTTCTAGGTGAGCAAAGCGAGAGACGCCAAGATCATAGACAGCGGGTGCCATGCCCTCACAGCCTCCTACGTGCGTTCAAGGGCTCAGCGGGACGACACAATACCTCAATGTGACTTTTTCGAGAAGTTTGACCTCCACGGGCGAGAATTTCCCCTCCCGTCCGGCTGCTACAACTTTGATGACCTAAGGGAATTTGGGAACCAGAAGGGATGGTGTCCGTATTTCTGGCCAGACATGCTGTAAGTGGATATTATTTTCTATTTATTCATTTATTTATTTATTTATTTATTTATTTTACTCTCTACTTATTTGCATCCAGTCATCCGTTTATACTCATACAGTTGGCCGTTAAAATTTGCTGTCATGTAACCAGAGAAGAGAATGTTAGAAATCTGTACATATATATAATTCTAAAAGGTATTGTTAAGATTCCTAGAAATGTTAAAAAAAATCGTAAATATATAACATTCTCAAAGACATAGTGTAGCAGTATTATTTGATTTATTTATTAACTTGTCTTTTTCTCTCTTTTTATAGATGTATTAATTTATTTGTATTCATTTCTCTTCTTATTTTCTTTTTATATATTATGTCTTTATGTCTTTATTTATTTATTTATTTATTTATTTATTTATTTATTTATTTATTTATTTATTTTTGTCTGGCCCTGTAGGTGACGACGGCCAATATTGTGGTGTACAGTTACCACTACCTGCTGGACCCCAAGATTTCAGATATAGTGTCCAAGGAGATGAAACGAGAGGCCTGTGTGGTGTTTGACGAGGCGCATAACATTGGTGGGTGTGTGTGTGTGTGTGTATATATGTGTGTGTGTGGGTGTGTGTTTAACTAGTGTTTATATACAGGAAAAGAGTTATGCTTGTACTGTCTTGTCCCGTAGAGTTAGAATGAGTTTAAAATGAGAGGAGGGCAATGAATCTGATCTAGTAAGAAAAATAAGTGTAAATTAGCTTATTATATTATCTGTTAAGTAATTTTGAGAGGAGATAAAACTACATTATTATATTCTGTAGAGTAAGAATGAGTCAAGAATGAGAAGAAACAATACTACATTATATTCAATAGAGTAAGAATGAAAGAGGAAACATTACTATAACATCATTAATTTTTTCCTCCCCCTCGCCAGACAACATTTGCGTTGACTCCATGAGCATCAACATCAACCGAAGGATCCTAGACAAGGCCAAGACCAGCATCACACACCTTACTGAACACATACAAAGGTGAGTGTGCGCAGGCGAGGAGGAGGAGCTGTGTGTAGGGTGTTTAATGTGACCTTGGAATGTGTTGTTTCATTTGTTTTATATATTTTTATTTCATTATTGTAAGGCGTTTATATATTTTTTTATGGCCTTGCGTTAATTTATCGAAAGGAAATAATAGTTAGGTGTATAATTTTGAAGCTCTATAGTGAATATTAAGACCATTTTATGAAGTTTGATAAATTGACTCTTATCTATAACCAAGAAAATGAGATATAACTAATGATATATTAAATTTCAAAGATAATAAAAGATAAGTTAATTTCTATATCAACAACTATTCATAAACTTTAGAAATATACACATACACTTGAAGAATAATTAATTTTAACCTTTCCTGTGTGTATATATTTATTTATCTATCTGTGTGTGTGTGTTTGGTTTTTCCTGTATGTATATTTATTTATCTATCTGTGTTTGTGTGTGTGTGTGTGTGTTTAGAATGAAGATGTCAGACAGTAACAAGCTACAAGAGGAGTATAACAGGCTGGTGACAGGACTCAGACAAGCTGCCTCACAACAAGACCTCATTGCCAACCCTGTACTGCCTAAGGACATACTGGAAGGTAAAGAAAAAAGGAGAGGAAAGGAAAGGAGGGAGATGGTGATATTTTGGTATAAAGAAACTGTATTTATTTAGTATATGATGGATGTTTAAGCTATAAGGTCATTAGTATGTTGGAATTTAAACATTTTTTGTTAAAGAATATATAATACGTATGATTTTTTTGGTCTGAGGAAATTAGTCTATTGTACTCTGGATTTTTATTTATTTATTTATTTTTTTTGTATGTTGGGAAATTATTTTAGACTTGTAGAAGGATAGTGAGGGAAATATATCATTGTTTTTTTCCTTCGTTTATATTGAAATTGTAGTAAAAAAAATGTAGAATTGAAAAAAATATGTTAGGAATTTGTATGTTTCTTAATATTTGTCATTAATAAAACACACATTATATTTTGTACGAGGGGAAAAATAGAGTAAAGAGTAATTTTCAAGTCATCCATCTATCATCCAACTCTACCTTCAATATTTCAAACACAATTCATCACTCATCCAACTCTAGTTAATCATCTTCCTCACAAAACCAGCCCTCACCCGACAGTCATCCATCCACTCATCCGCCTTCATCCGCTTACAGAAAACGTCCCTGGTAACATCCGTATGGCTGACTACTTCATCTCCTTCATGCGGCGGTTAGTTGACTTCATAAAGATGCGGCTGACAGTCACCCACGCGGTACAGGAATCACCATCCGGCTTCCTCAAAGACATCCGTGCGCGTGCCTTTATTGACCGGAAGCCTCTGAGGTAAGGTTATCTCTCTCTCTCTCTCTCTCATTCCATTTTTCTTACATTAAAATTAACCTGTAACCAACTTTCTACCTTCCTTACATCTATAAAATCACTCATTCTCATCCGTTTTACATAACCTCATCCGTTCGTCCAGGTTCTGCTCTGAGCGTCTGTCATCCATCATCCGTTCCCTGGAGTTGACGGATGTAAGTGACCTGGCGCCCCTGGTAGCTGTGGCCAACTTTGCGACGCTGGTTTCTACTTATCTCCAAGGGTTTGCTATCATCATTGAGCCCTTTGAGGATAAGGCGCCAAACATACCCAACCCTATACTCTACTTACGGTGAGGGTGTGTGTGTGTGGGTGTGTGTGTGTGTGTGTGTTTTTCTATCTTATTTTTTGATTTATTTAGTTTTTATTGTGGTCCTCTTTTGTTTTCGTTTGGTACTGTTTTATTTTTTTCTCTGTGATGTCTTGAACCCCAAAAAAAGCAATAGATAATAGAGATAAAAAGAAATATTAGCCTTGCCAGATATGTTGAACCGCAAAAAATGAGATAAATTAATAAATGAAAAGAAAAATTAGCCTTCCCAGATGTCTTGAAATAAAAGAAAAGACGAAAAAGGAAAGAAATGAAAAATAAACCTTTCCAGATATCTTAAACACCCCCAAAAATAATCTTCCATATATCTTAAAACCAAAATAAAAAAATAATTAAAGAAAATATTCCCCTTTTCCAGATGTCTTGACTCTTCCATCGCTATCAAACCTGTGTTCACCAAGTACCAGACAGTAGTGATCACCTCTGGAACACTGTCACCACTGGACATGTACCCCAAGATACTGGACTTCCATCCCGTCATACAGAGCTCCTTCACAATGACCCTCGCACGCCCATGTATCCTGCCCATGGTGAGTGTAGGAGGGGAAGGATGTGTGAAGGAGAGGAGAGTGAAGGAAGGAAGGATGGGTAAAGGAGAGGAAGGATTGTGTAAAGAGGAGAAGTAGAGGAAGGAAGGATTATGAGTGTAGGAGAGGAAGGAAGGAAGGAAGGAAGGAAGGAAGGATGAGTGAAGGAGAGAAAGGAAGGAAGGAAGGAGTGTAAAAAAAGGAGAGAATTTGCAATCCACTTCATTTTCTTCGTTTATACAATTTTAATCTTACTCTATTTTTCATTTCACTATAACTTCTTGTCTTTATACATTATTAGTCATACATCATTTTCAGTTCATCTATAATTCTTTCCCATTATTTCCTTTCCTTATAGATAGTGACAAAAGGCAATGATCAGGTGTCCATCTCATCCAAGTTTGAGTCCCGCGATGACCCGGCTGTCGTGAGGAACTACGGAAAGCTGCTGGTGGAGATGGCTCGCAGCGTACCTGATGGGGGTGTGTGTGTGTGTGTGGGTGTGTGTGTGTGTGTGGGTGTGTGTGTGTGTGTGTGTGTGGATTTAAAGTTAATTCATCATCCTATTCTCGTTTTTGCTAGGTATTATATGTTTTTCACCTCTTTGTATCTTCATCCTTACTCCCTTTCTTCTTCCTCTTCCTTGTATGATGTATTTTTTCACACCTCTTTGTATCTTCATTCTATTCCCTTCTCTTCTCTTTATATCATCACCTTATTCCCTCTTCTTCCTCCCAGGTATGGTGTGTTTCTTCACCTCGTATCTTTACCTTGAGAACGTGGTGGCGACCTGGTACGACCACGGCATCATCAGTGACCTGCAGAGGCACAAGCTGGTGTTCATTGAGACTCAGGACGATGCTGAGACTTCACTCGCTCTCATCAACTACATGAAGGTGAGGCTTGAAGGTCCTACTCCAGGGTTAGGTTAAGTTTTTTTTTTTTTTGTTTTTTGTTTTTGTTTTCTATTTTCTATTTATTTATTTATTATTTTTTAAAGGTTTGGATTGGGAAATTTTTTTATTTATTTATTTTTTTTGTGTGGAAAGGTAGTAATGGATTTTCTTGTTAAGTTTTAAGTGTGTGGTAATAGTAATAGTTGTAATATATTTAGTGTTATCAAAAAAGTATGTGGTAGTAATAGTAGTAATATATATCGTGTTATCGAGAGTCTAAAGTCCTTATAAGTATGCATTATTTTCCTAGTTGAGGCGTGTAACATTATCCAAAGTCTAAAGTAATATCAAAAGTATGTAGTAGTAGTAGTAATAGTAGTAGTAGTGTTTATAAGTATGTATTATTTTCCCTGGTGCAGGCGTGTGACCGTGGGCGTGGTGGGCTGCTGCTGGCCGTGGCGCGAGGGAAGGTGTCCGAAGGTATTGACTTTGACCACCACTACGGCCGCTGCGTCATCATGATGGGCATACCCTTCATGTACACCCAGAGCAGGATACTCAAGGCCAGGCTGGAGTACCTCAGAGACCAGTTCAATGTACGGAATGTTGCTTAATTTGTGTGTGTTTTATCTTGCATTTTGTGTTCGTTTTATCTTTTATTTTGCATTTGTTTTTTTTCATTTAGGTTTGTGATATCAGAGAATGTTTTTGAAGTTTTATTAGTGTTAGACAAGTAGGAAATGTACTTAATTTGTGTTCGTTTGATATTTATTAGGTTATCTTGCATTTTTTTATTTATTTAGTGATATCAGAGAATGTTTTTGAAGTTTTATTAGTATTAGACAAGTAGGAAATCTATTACATCACTAAATTGATAGATAAGACAGTTTTAAAGAGCATTTCTGATGTATATGAATAGATAAATAGACAGTTTCAAAGAGCATTTCCAAAGTTAACAACAGACAGATAGATATAATTTCAAACAGCATTTCTGACATTGATAGATAGATATAATTCCAAAGAGCATTTCCGAAAGTAAATAAATATATAAATACACAATTCCAAACCGCATTACCTCATCAATTAACTAACACAACCTCCGCCTCCACAGATCCGCGAGAATGACTTCCTCACCTTTGACGCTATGAGACACGCAGCGCAGTGTGTGGGTCGTGTGATGCGCGGGAAGACAGACTACGGAATCATGCTGTTTGCCGACCAGAGGTTCTCACGGGCGGACAAGCGGAGTAAACTACCTCGTTGGATCCAGGAGTATTTAATGGATAGCAAGTGTAATTTATCGACTGAGGAAGCTGTTCAGGTGAGAAATTAATACTTTTTTTGTTTTATTCCTCCATTACTCAATTTTTAAGCTTCATAAGAGTTGTATTAGGTTTTAATTCATATATGTTTCCTTGTTTCTTAATATCAACTTGGTGTAATAACAAAAGCATAAAGCAGTGATTCCCAAACTAGTTCATCTTGTAACCCAATTTAACATATCCACATTAGGCTTGTTACCCCTTTCACAAAATGATATCTATGGCTATATTAAAACACTAGATATATTTTCCTATTCTGTCACCTCTCCATTACCCCACAAAAAACTGCTATATATATATAGGTTTAGTTCAAAATTTTTCAACACGGGTAACTTATCCTCTCCCCACAGGTAACCCGGCCATGGCTGAGGCAAATGGCGCAACCCTTCACCCGGGACGACCAGCTTGGTGTGTCCCTCCTCACCTTAGAACAACTCAAGACTGCTGAGAACATCGCCCAGGTGCAACGGAGGGCGCAGGTGACCCTCTAACGAGTCTACAGGTGGTGGTGGTGGTGTGTGTGGTGCTTGTTGGTGTATTGTGTTACTTTGTTTTGTATTGTCTTCTATTGTATTGTTGGTAAGGTGTTTTGTGAGGATGTATTGCAAGAAGACAAGATTGGTTTTATAGTTATTACTCTTTTTATTTATTTATTTATTTTTTCTACATGGACTTGAGTATGATTTTTATACGCGTCGTTTTGCCTCGAGTCAGTACCTTTCAAGTATATAGTTGTGCGGTCATTTATAATTTCTCAAAGACTATTATTTATTGCCGTGGTGCTATAGTGATTTAATTTGTTCTTGGATATATGTATTAACTAATCAAGAAGGTATTTAAAATGCTTCCTATGTTAATCTGTGTCCAGTTAACTAAATACTCAATGTAATATTAGGACACCTGACTCTGAGGGTGAAGAAAACGAGGAAGACAGACTTAAATGATTTTAGTAATTGGTCTAGTGATTCTTAGTGTTGATTTAGTGGAACAATCTGAAGTCATTAATTAATTAGTTTAGTCCATGAGAAAAACTTACCTGTAATGACTCAAACCAATCTTTCTTTTCTACTTGTGACTTATCAACACACACCATCTACCAACACTACCATACAGTGACTAGGTAAAGGTTTCAAACTGGTCTGGTGTGTGTGTGTGCTGGTGATCACACACACACACACCAATGTTCAAGGGTTGATTATTAAAGTTATGTTCAGTTTCAGATCAGTGGCCGCCGCACTACCCAAGGAGGAGGTCATGCTGTCTGAGTGTCTGTCTGTACCAGCCATTATTTGAACTTCATGTTATTTCAATGCATGATGAAGGAATGGTACTGAAAGGCTTGTATATTTGTCTTAATGGAGGCAATCATGACGGTAAGGGAAATTTGCAAGCTGAAGAGTGTGAGGTTCCTGTTTGCCTTGTTTTAGAGGGCCAAGATCACCCTCCACCAGGTCAGCCTCAGAATCAAGGCTTTGGACCTCTGCATAAGAGTACCTAGTGTCCTCAAACCACATATAGTTTGAGGACACTGTTTGGTGCTCTTATTGAAGTGTCTAGAGCCTGATTTGTGACTGGGAACACTGGTGGTAGATTTTGGCCCTCTTAAACAAGGCATAAAGGGACCTCACACTACACTGTTCAGCTTCCTTATTTCCCTTACTAGTGTGTTTGTCTCCATTAAGGTGAAAATACAAGTCTTCCATCATGCATTGAAGAACACGAGGCTCAAATAATTGCTGGTACACCGAGAGAGAGACAGCATGACCTCCCTCCCTGGTGTGTGGCGGCCGCTGAGGAGACAGAGAACACAGGGGCTCAGTAAAATAGAGCCAGAGACCACGTAAAATAAACCATAGAGCAGTAGTGTGAAACCAGTTAGATTTTGGTGTACGTACAAAAAGGACCGATCGGACGGGAGCGAAATAAAGATTTTTTTTGCATCAGTGTAGTTTTATTGAAGTACAAATTTTCGTCACACACACACCCCCTAAAAAAAAATAAATAAATACTACTACATATTATTTGGTTGAGTTTTTTTCTCTACACTTCGATGGTTCTGTTTACCAGCATCACAGCCAGCCAACATAACATCTGTAACTGTGTCATCTGCCCCCTCCCACCCCCAACACAGAGGGGGGGCGGGGGGGCTGCACTGCACATTGGGGGGGGTAGGGGAGCCGTTGATGCTGCAGTGTTACCCAAGCTGGCAGGAACCTCACCTCACCACTGAAACAAAAGAAAAACGGTTAAAATTCACAAGTACAAACAGATACTAATAATGTAACATATAAGAGCAATGTTTGAATACTGTTAATAAAAATAATGCAGAAAGAATGGTTTTATTTATCACTATATACCTCCAACACCTCACCTCACCCCCCTTTCTAGTGACTTCCCTCAAGGGGGCGACCACGGCAGGAAAGTGTCTAATCTTCCCCTGTTCTGTCTTCCCTCACTAGTCAACTACTCTACTAGTCTACTCCTCCCTCCCTTCATCCAATACTTATCATTCGCTTTGAAAGACTCAAAGTACATTATCCCCTCTTCCTAATCTCAATTCTCTCAGTACCTCATTCACCTTTCTTGTATTCACTATCACGTAATGTTTTTTTTCACTTTTAAACTCCTGCCAACCTTATAGAAAGAGTGAACTGAAAAAAAACCTGACTAGCAATTGAAATACCTATCTATACACCAATACAAGACATCAATCAACATTAATACTTACATACACATTAACTCCTTCGTATCTTGGCCACTGGAGGAGGAAGGATGGAGGCTCAGGACACCACACTACACGAGGGTCAGTCAGTCTTGCAGTCCAGTGTGCTCTAGGACGGCGCCGGTGACTGTTGAGAGGTGCGTACGCAGAGCGAAGACGTATTAGATGATGAAGGGACTGATTTTCCTGCACTTGGCTGTTTCCTTCCTTAAGAAAAACAGACTGTCCTCAGCCTTGCATCACGTTGGACTTGTCGAGATTTGGCAGCGTTGATACGAACGAACGTCAAAGTTGTACAGGAGGCGACATGCTCCTTCCTAGGCAACCTCTGTGGCCAAGTACAAGGACTGGATTGAACAGAACCTAAGGCAGTAATGGAAAAAATAAGATCATGGAATGCATTACATATTCAGGAAAGGTAATGTGAGTTTTGAAGACCTACTTAGTATTTGTTTTTTTAGTATTGCTTAATTAATTGTTTATCTGAATTTGTTATTGTGATTTCAGAGTATGGATAGGGATGACAGGTGGGATGGATAAATATTGGATTACAGTATTCCAAGGGTGGGGGACAAGGAACTGCCTCGTGTAGATCATCAACTGGCCTCTTGCAGTGTCCTCAATTCTTATGTTCTTACTGGAGGTGATTCTGCAGCAGGACGTGACAACAACACTGCCTCACCACACCTGCAAAGAGACCAAGGAATTAAACACGAAGAATTAAATACGTCACAAGGAACTGTATCTATCTATTTATCTATATTAACTAAATAATAATGAAATGGTATAACAATCATTAGTTAGTATTATTTGAACTACCAGAAATTATCCTTGAAATTCCACCCACTCCACCCACCCCCACCCCCACCCAGAAGCTATATTCCTACGTACATACATGGTTAATACACACATGCACACCGGGAATAGATAAATAAGATAGATAAAATATAAAATGACCAAAAATTACCCTTGAAATGACCCCCTCCCCCCCCCCCCACACACACACACCTACTCGTTAACCACCCTTGACTTTGATTCATTAAGATGTAAAGAGTGAATGAGGGGGGGGGGTGTCTCGTTTGCCTTCCTTCTTCTCTCCTTCCCTTCCTTTCTTCCCTCCCTCCCTCCCTCCTTTCCTCCTTTCCTTCCTTCCTTCCTTTCTGGCCCAAGCAATACAGGGAAATAAAACGAAAAGATAAGACGTACCCTCATAAATGTTTCCCTTATCCTCGTCTCCTCGTTCTCTTGTTATCATTCGTGTTATCACCATCGTCACCTCTTCCTTACGTCTTCATTCTCTTCTCTTATTCTCGTCTCCTCTTCCTCGTCGTCCGTAACCTCCGCAAATCACCTTCGTCACCTGAAAACAAAACAAAACTCAATTCACTAACAAGGCCGGTCAACTACACTACACAACGTCATTCGGTAGTTAATATAGAAATCTAATTATATAGTATAGTTACGTGAATATTGATACATTCCTTATATCACTTATACATACCTTGCTACTTAATGTATAGAGAACTTATACTCAAAACGAAGAGAAAAATCAGAGAGAGAGACGGAGACAGAGACAGACACAGACAGACACACACACACGGGAGTACACACCCACAACTCACCTCCACGGCTGCACACACGCCACTGCCCTTCCAGCCCAACCTCCTACCCGCCCCACCTTCTACCCACTCCACCTCCCGCGCAACCAATTGGTATCATCTGGGCATGCGTCGATTGAACTGCTTGTTAAGTCTTTTAGTTATCATCACTTTCACTAATTGGTAGTTAGATTGTTACGTACATACATGGTTAATACACACATGTTACGTACACCGGGAATGAATAAATAAATAAATAAGGATGAATAATCTTGAGGAAATGAAACTATATACGTAAATAATTAATAAAAGAGAATCACATTGTTTAAAAGGAGACTAATAATAATAATAATAATAATAAAAAAAAAAAAATTCTCATCCTTCCGTATTCAGAATTACACCATAAAAATAACAATAAAAAAAATACATAGAATAAAATAAAACGAAATAAAAAAAAAAAAATTGAATATGAAAAAACAGGAAATTACTCTAACTTTTATTACGTTTTACAGGTCAGGGTCAAAGTGTTATCAGGTAGCGTGAGAACATAGGATGAGGGGAGAGGGAGGGGAAGGGGAAGGGGAGAGGGAAGGGGAGGAGGGGAGGGGAAGAGAGAGGGGAGGGGAAGGGAAGAGATGGGAAGGGAAAGGAGGGGAGAGGGAGAGGGAGAGGAAGAGGAAGAGGAAGGGGAAGGGAAGGGGAAGGAGAGGGGAGTTTGCACGCGCTATCAGAAGGCTAAGAGTAGAGGGGAGTGTCCGAGGGGAGACAGGTAGTGCAAGGCAGGTGTGTGGTGGGGGAGAGAGGAGGGAAGGGGGAGAGAGGCGGAGAGGAGGAGGAGGGGGGGGGGTTACCTGGCCAAACACGCACCCAGTAAGTTGAGATAAATTCAAGGTGGTTTGTAGTCTAGTTGAAAGAGTTTTATTTTTTATTTATTTATTTATTTATTTTTGTTTCTCAGTCTTTCTTTCTTTTTATTTAATATTTTTTTTTCTTCGTGTGTTGACATGTGTGTATTTATTATTGTTTATTTTTATTGTTTATGTTTGTTTTCGTTTTTTTTTGGTCTTCTTTCCTTCTTTCATTATTTTTTTTTAGTTTTCCTTTATTTCCCGTTATGTTATCCCGTTAAAAAAACCTAATTCTTATATTCATTTTATCTATATTTCCCTGTCTTTCTTTCTTTGCATGTTTTCCTTTATTTTCCTTGTGTTTTCCTTGTATTTTCCTTTATTTCCATGCACGCTGCCACCACCACCTGTTTTCCTACTCGCACAGCTGGGAATTTCCACCTGGAGAGAGGAAACAGGTGTAGCGGTGGTGGTGGTGGTGGTGGAAAAGCAGCCCTCCCATTGGTTGAGCTGTACTGAATGTAAATAGCATTCCTGCATTCTAATTGGTCAGCTTGTACTACTAACCCTGTGTTTTGATTGGCTTAGAGATCGTTAGGTTATTGCATAGTCAGTTTGTACAAAAAATCCTGTTGTTTTAATTGGTTGTTTAAATACGTTATTAATTTCGTGTTTAAATTGCTATAAAAACGAAGGAAAGAAGAGGTGAATTATGTATATTTCTTTCTAATAGTGTAAAAAAAAATCAATGGTTTATATAATGGTAGTGGTGGTGGTGGTGGTGGTGGTGGTGGTAGTGGTGGTGGTGGTGGTGGTGAAGGTAGTGGTGGTGGTGGTAACACAGGTAACAAGGCAGACAGGTAATTGGTGGAAAGGTTTTAGCTTCAACGATTCCCAAAAACACTGATTGAGAGAGAGAGAGAGAGCGAGAGAGAGAGAGAGAGAGAGAGAGAGAGAGAGAGAGAGAGAGAGAGAGAGAGAGAGAGAGAGAGAGAGAGAGAGAGAGAGAGAGAGAGAGAGAGAGAGAGAGAGAGAGAATAAATAAAAAAATAAAAAAGAGTGAGACATTGACAGACAGACGTATAACTCACAAAGGACAAAGAATAGAAGAAGAGGATAACAAATTGACACGAATGGAGGAGGTGGGAAAAAAGAAGAGAGAAAGAAAACAAGATAGATAGAATTGACAGGAGGGAAGAGAGAGAGAGAGAGAGAGAGAGAGAGAGAGAGAGAGAGAGAGAGAGAGAGAGAGAGAGAGAGAGAGAGAGAGAGAGAGAGAGAGAGCTTGTCTTCACCCATCAATATTGACAAACAAACACCATTACCGATATTTATCAATCTTTTTTTATATATATATTTTTTTATTTTTATTCCTCGCCACAAAAGCTTCTAAAACAGCCATCGATAATCCATCACTCCTGTCTGTCTGTCTATTTTTATTTTTATTATTATCTTTATTTCGTTATTTTCATCTTTATTCACTTTTTTTTTTCCTCCTCAAATCACTCCTCCAGATGCCTCCCCCCTCCCTTTTTTTCCTCCTCCTTCCCCCCCTTTCTCTCCCTTCCTTCCCTCCATTATCCCCTTTCTCCCTCCCTCCCCCTCCCTTCCGTCACCTCTATAAATTTAATGTCTAACCCTTTCTCTCCTTACTTTCCTCATTCTCTCCCTTCCTTCCTTTTCTCTCTCCCTTTTTTCTTCCTTCCTTCGTCTTCATAAAATATTGTCTTTTTTTATCTCCTTTATTTATATTTATTTTTGTATTTTATTTATAATTGAATATTTATAAGTTTTTATTTTATTTTTTTCATTATTTTATTACTTATTTAATTTCATTTTTATTTTACTCTTTTTTTTCCATTTTTTCCAGATACATTTTCCTTCGTTTTCTTCTATCTCTTATCTCCTTCCTCCTCCTCCTCCTTCTCCTTCTTTATCTTATCTCTTCCCTTCCATTTTCTATCTTCCTTCATTCTTTTACATTCTTAACCCATCCATCCATCCACCCACCCACCCATCCACCCACCCACACACCCATTCACCCATCCACCCAGCAACCCCATCCACCGTTCATCCATCCTACCACCCACCCACCCACCCACCCACCCACTCCTTACAGTGATACGTTATTTATCTTTCCTTGGGTCGCTGGGTGGTGTGTTTACAAACGTGACAGTCCTTTTGTGTTTGTGTTCGTTTTGTTCGTCAAAATTATACCACAAATGATAATGACAATAATAAAAATAATAATGATAATAATAATACACCTACTAATAATACTAATGATCAATATAATAATATTAATAATAATGATACGACTACTACTACTAATAATGATAATAATAATGATGATAACAATAATAATAGCAATAATAATAATAATGATAATGATAAATATTAATGATGTGTGTTTTTGGGTATGTTTGGGGGTTGAAAGTATGTGTTTGGGTGAGTTTAGGTGTGTGTTTGGATGTGTGTGTGTGTTGAGTGTGTTATTTATGTTATTTTTCAGGTTTCTGTAACAATTGTAGATTTTTTATTTTGTCGCCCCAAAATTTTTCCACGTAAATTTGGTCGAATGTGTTTTTTTCATTTTACTCAGAAAATATTTGTCGTACAGCAATAATGTATAGATGTTAATATGTTAAGTTTGATGTTATCTATCTAATGGTGAAATCAGATTTAAATTATATCTTATAGTTTAGTAGGAAATTTAAGTTTTGTTGAAATTTTGTCAAAAAAACTTATATATTATTTTCTCAGTTACTAATATACCAATTTCATTCTACTATAGCTCAAAAGAACGGGCGTCTCCTGCTCTTTATTTACTATGTTCAAAGTCTTTTACGTAAACCTCATAGTTTTTGAGTTATTTAACAAAACGGGATTTGTTAAAAAAAATCTAAGGGTGTTGCCTGGGAAATTTCATGAAAATTTTCACACCTCAGAATCTCATGAAAATTTATATATATAGGTTTTCAAGGATAAGGAACACGAATATAGAATCAATTTTATCAGTACTATAATATTAAACACTATATAAACATTGTATTTTAATTATTTATTTATTTATTTATTTATTTTTTTATATATATATGAAGGAAGGAAAATGTTTATAGATACTAACATCTCTCTCTCTCTCTCTCTCTCTCTCTCTCTCTCTCTCTCTCTCTCTCTCTCTCTCTCTCTCTCTCTCTCTCTCTCACCTTTGTATTTTGTCCAGCTCTGAGATGAGGGAATATTAATGATAAAAATAAATATTAATGATAAAAATAAATATTAATGATAAAAATATATATTAATGATAAAAAATAAATATTAATGATAAAAATAAATATTAATGATAAAAATAAATATTAATGATAAAATATATATTAATGAGAAAAAAATAAATATTAATGATAAAAATAAATATTAATGATAAAAATATATATTAATGATAAAAATAAATATTAATGATAAAAATATATATTAATGATAAAAATAAATATTAATGATAAAAATAAATATTAATGATAAAAATATATATTAATGATAAAAATAAATATTAATGATAAAAATAAATATTAATGATAAAAATAAATATTAATGATAAAATATATATTAATGATAAAAATAAATATTAATGATAAAAATAAATATTAATGATAAAAATATATATTAATGATAAAAATAAATATTAATGATAAAAATATATATTAATGATAAAAATAAATATTAATGATAAAAATAAATATTAATGATAAAAATATATATTAATGATAAAAATAAATATTAATGATAAAAATAAATATTAATGATAAAAATAAATATTAATGATAAAATATATATTAATGATAAAAATAAATATTAATGATAAAAATAAATATTAATGATAAAAATATATATTAATGATAAAAATAATATTAATGATAAAAATATATATTAATGATAAAAATATATATTAATGATAAAAATAAATATTAATGATAAAAATATATATTGATGATAAAAATATATATTAATGATAAAAATATATATTAATGATAAAAATAAATATTAATGATACAAATAAATATTAATGATAAAAATATATATTAATGATAAAAATATATATTAATGATAAAAAATAAATATTAATGGTAAAAATAAATATTAATGATAAAAATATATATTAATGATAAAAATAAATATTAATGATAAAAATATATATTAATGATAAAAATATATATTAATGATAAAAATATATATTAATGATAAAAATAAATATTAATGATAAAAATAAATATTAATGATAAAAATATATATTAATGATAAAAATAAATATTAATGATAAAAATATATATTAATGATAAAAATATATATTAATGATAAAAATAAATATTAATGATAAAAATATATATTAATGATAAAAATATATATTAATGATAAAAATAAATATTAATGATAAAAATATATATTAATGATAAAAATAAATATTAATGATAAAAATAAATATTAATGATAAAATAAATATTAATGATAAAAATAAATATTAATGATAAAAATAAATATTAATGATAAAAATATATATTAATGATAAAAATAAATATTAATGATAAAAATAAATATTAATGATAAAAATAAATATTAATGATAAAAATAAATATTAATGATAAAAATATATATTAATGATAAAAATATATATTAATGATAAAAATAAATATTAATGATAAAAATAAATATTAATGATAAAAATAATGATTAATGATAAAAATAAATATTAATGATAAAAATAAATATTAATGATAAAAATATATATTAATGATAAAAATATATATTAATGATAAAAATAAATATTAATGATAAAAATAAATATTAATGATAAAATATATATTAATGATAAAAATAAATATTAATGATAAAAATATATATTAATGATAAAAATAAATATTAATGATAAAAATATATATTAATGATAAAAATATATATTAATGATAAAAATAAATATTAATGATAAAAATATATATTAATGATAAAATATATATTAATGATAAAAATATATATTAATGATAAAAATAAATATTAATGATAAAAATAAATATTAATGATAAAAATATATATTAATGATAAAAATATATATTAATGATAAAAAATAAATATTAATGATAAAAATAAATATTAATGATAAAAATATATATTAATGATAAAAATAAATATTAATGATAAAAATATATATTAATGATAAAAATATATATTAATGATAAAAATATATATTAATGATAAAAATAAATATTAATGATAAAAATAAATATTAATGATAAAAATATATATTAATGATAAAAATATATATTAATGATAAAAATAAATATTAATGATAAAAATATATATTAATGATAAAAATATATATTAATGATAAAAATAAATATTAATGATAAAAATATATATTAATGATAAAAATAAATATTAATGATAAAAATAAATATTAATGATTAAAAATAAATATTAATGATAAAAATATATATTAATGATAAAAATATATATTAATGATAAAAATATATATTAATGATAAAAATAAATATTAATGATAAAAATATATATTAATGATAAAAATATATATTAATGATAAAAATAAATATTAATGATAAAAATAAATATTAATGATAAAATAAATATTAATGATAAAAATAAATATTAATGATAAAAATAATATTAATGATAAAAATATATATTAATGATAAAAATATATATTAATGATAAAAATAAATATTAATGATAAAATAAATATTAATGATAAAAATATATATTAATGATAAAAATAAATATTAATGATAAAAATATATATTAATGATAAAAATATATATTAATGATAAAAATATATATTAATGATAAAAATAAATATTAATGATAAAAATAAATATTAATGATAAAAATAAATATTAATGATAAAAATAAATATTAATGATAAAAATATATATTAATGATAAAAATATATATTAATGATAAAAATATATATTAATGATAAAAATAAATATTACTGATAAAAATAAATATTAATGATAAAAATAAATATTAATGATAAAAATAAATATTAATGATAAAAATAAATATTAATGATAAAAATAATATTAATGATAAAAATAAATATTAATGATAAAAATAAATATTAATGATAAAAATAAATATTAATGATAAAAATAAATATTAATGATAAAAATAAATATTAATGATAAAAATAAATATTAATGATAAAAATAAATATTAATGATAAAAATAAATATTAGTGATAAAAATAAATATCATGATAAAAATAAATATTAATGATAAAAATAAATATTAATGATAAAAATAAATATTAATGATAAAAATAAATATTAATGATAAAAATAAATATTAATGATAAAAATAAATATTGGCGCTAATTGGTCCACTGAAGACTATTTAAGAAGGAAGACACAGAGGAGGAGGAGGAGGAGGAGGAGGAGGAGGAGGAGGAGGAGGGGGAGGCGGAGGAGGGGGAGAATATTATGATTTTGCTGTAGGAGTTTGGAGAGAGGGAGAGAGAGAGAGCGCGATAGAGATAGAGAGATAAATAGAGAGAATAAATAGTTTTAGGCGTATCACACATGCGTATATAGTGTTTAATATTATAGTAATGATAAAACTGAGTCCAGATTCGTGTTCAGTTTGACTGAAAACCTTTAGGGACAAATTTTCATGAAATTCCGAGGTGTGGAAGTTTTTCACGAAATTTTCAAGGGTGACACCTTAGATTTTTTTCATGAAATCATGTTTTTCAAAATAACTCGAAAAGTATGAGGTTTACGTAAAAAATATATGTAATAGTAAATATAGAGCAGGAGACGCCCGTTCCTTTGAGCTTTACTAGAATGTAATCGGAATGTAAGTAATGGAGATATTGAACTATTTGTATTTTACACTAAACTTCTATTTAATTACATTTTTCTCGTAAACCAAAAGAGTAATTTACAAACGGATGACACCATCAGATAGAACTTGTCAAGCTGAACAACTTTGTTTCTATACATCTTTGTTGTAGGACTAATACTTTACTTGTAAAATGACTAAACTATTTTGGACTCAAATTCTGGTGGAAATCTTCGGGCCAAAAATTTCACGAATCCATTTTCATCACAAATCCACGAAAACTTATATTGAAGTTAAAGGTTTTGAAATTAATAATAATACATGTTAAGGAAGTGTTGCTGTTGGAGTAAATAAATATTAATAATTATAATAATAAATATTAATGATAAAAATAAATATTAATGATAAAAATAGATATTAATGATAAAAATATATATTAATGATAAAAATAAATATTAATGATAAAAATAAATATTAATGATAAAAATATATATTAATGATAAAAATATATATTAATGATAAAAATAAATATTAATGATAAAAATAAATATTAATGATAAAAATATATATTAATGATAAAAATAAATATTAATGATAAAAATAAATATTAATGATAAAAATATATATTAATGATAAAAATAAATATTAATGATAAAAATAAATATTAATGATAAAAATATATATTAATGATAAAAATAAATATTAATGATAAAAATAAATATTAATGATAAAAATATATATTAATGATAAAAATAAATATTAATGATAAAAATAAATATTGATGATAAAAATAAATATTAATGATAAAAATATATATTAATGATAAAAATATATATTAATGATAAAAATATATATTAATGATAAAAAATAAATATTAATGATAAAAATAAATATTAATGATAAAAATATATATTAATGATAAAAATAAATATTAATGATAAAAATATATATTAATGATAAAAATATATATTAATGATAAAAATAAATATTAATGATAAAAATATATATTAATGATAAAAATATATATTAATGATAAAAATAAATATTAATGATAAAAATATATATTAATGATAAAAATAAATATTAATGATAAAAATAAATATTAATGATAAAAATAAATATTAATGATAAAAATAAATATTAATGATAAAAATATATATTAATGATAAAAATATATATTAATGATAAAAAATAAATATTAATGATAAAAATAAATATTAATGATAAAAATATATATTAATGATAAAAATATATATTAATGATAAAAATATATATTAATGATAAAAATATATATTAATGATAAAAATATATATTAATGATACAAAATATATATTAATGATAAAAATAAATATTAATGATAAAAATATATATTAATGATAAAAATATATATTAATGATAAAAATATATATTAATGATAAAAATAAATATTAATGATAAAAATAATTATTAATGATGAAAAAGAAATATTAATGATAAAAATATATATTAATGATAAAAATATATATTAATGATAAAAATAAATAATAATGATAAAAATAAATATTAATGATAAAAATATATATTAATGATAAAAATAAATATTAATGATAAAAATATATATTAATGATAAAAATATATATTAATGATAAAAATATATATTAATGATAAAAATAAATATTAATGATTAAAATAAATATTAATGAAAAAATATATATTAATGATAAAATAAATATTAATGATAAAAATATATATTAATGATAAAAATATATATTAATGATAAAAATAAATATTAATGATAAAAATAAATATTAATGATAAAAATAAATATAATGATAAAAATAAATATTAATGATAAAAATATATATTAATGATAAAAATAAATATTAATGATAAAAATATATATTAATGATAAAAATATATATTAATGATAAAAATAAATATTAATGATAAAAATATATATTAATGATAAAATATATATTAATGATAAAAAATATATTAATGATAAAAATAAATATTAATGATAAAAATAAATATTAATGATAAAAATATATATTAATGATAAAAATATATATTAATGATAAAAATAAATATAATGATAAAAATAAATATTAATGATAAAAATATATATTAATGATAAAAATAAATATTAATGATAAAAATATATATTAATGATAAAAATATATATTAATGATAAAAATATATATTAATGATAAAAAATAAATATTAATGATAAAAATAAATATTAATGATAAAAATATATATTAATGATAAAAATAAATATTAATGATAAAAATATATATTAATGATGAAAAATATATATTAATGATAAAAATAAATATTAATGATAAAAATATATATTAATGATAAAAATATATATTAATGATAAAAATAAATATTAATGATAAAAATATATATTAATGATAAAAATATATATTAATGATAAAATAAATATTAATGAAAAATAAATATTAATGATAAAAATAAATATTAATGATAAAAATAAATATTAATGATAAAAAAAAATATTAATGATAAAAATATATATTAATGATAAAAATATATATTAATGATAAAAAAAATATTAATGATAAAAATATATATTAATGATAAAAATATATATTAATGATAAAAATATATATTAATGATAAAAATATATATTAATGATAAAAATAAATATTAATGATAAAAATATATATTAATGATAAAAATATATATTAATGATAAAAATAAATAATAATGATAAAAATAAATATTAATGATAAAAATATATATTAATGATAAAAATATATATTAATGATAAAAATATATATTAATGATACAAATATATATTAATGATAAAAATATATATTAATGATAAAAATAAATATTAATGATAAAAATAAATATTAATGATAAAAATAAATATTAATGAAAAAATATATATTAATGATAAAAATAAATATTAATGATAAAAATATATATTAATGATAAAAATATATATTAATGATGAAAATAAATATTAATGATAAAAATAAATATTAATGATAAAAATAAATAATAATGATAAAAATAAATATTAATGATAAAAATATATATTAATGATAGAAAATATATATTAATGATAAAAATATATATTAATGATAAAAATAAATATTAATGATAAAAATAAATATTGATGATAAAAATATATATTAATGATAAAAATATATATTAATGATAAAAATAAATATTAATGATAAAAATAAATATTAATGATAAAAATATATATTAATGATAAAAATAAATATTAATGATAAAAATATATATTAATGATAAAAATATATATTAATGATAAAAATATATATTAATGATAAAAAATAAATATTAATGATAAAAATAAATATTAATGATAAAAATATATATTAATGATAAAAATAAATATTAATGATAAAAATATATATTAATGATAAAAATATATATTAATGATAAAAATAAATATTAATGATAAAAATATATATTAATGATAAAAATATATATTAATGATAAAAATAAATATTAATGATAAAAATATATATTAATGATAAAAATAAATATTAATGATAAAAATAAATATTAATGATAAAAATAAATATTAATGATAAAAATAAACTATTAATGATAAAAATATATATTAATGATAAAATATATATTAATGATAAAAATAAATATTAATGATAAAAATAAATATTAATGATAAAAATATATATTAATGATAAAAATAAATATTAATGATAAAAATATATATTAATGATAAAAATATATATTAATGATAAAAATATATATTAATGATAAAAATATATATTAAGGATAAAAATATATATTAATGATAAAAAATAAATATTAATGATAAAAATATATATTAATGATAAAAATAAATATTAATGATAAAAATAAATATTAATGATAAAAATAAATATTAATGATAAAAATAAATATAATGATAAAAATATATATTAATGATAAAAATATATATTAATGATAAAAAATAAATATTAATGATAAAAATAAATATTAATGATGAAAATATATATTAATGATAAAAATAAATATTAATGATAAAAATATATATTAATGATAAAAATATATATTAATGATAAAAATATATATTAATGATAAAAATATATATTAATGATAAAAATATATATTAATGATAAAAATATATATTAATGATAAAAATAAATATTAATGATAAAAATAAATATTAATGATAAAAATAAATATTAATGATAAAAATATATATTAATGATAAAAATATATATTAATGATAAAAATAAATAATAATGATAAAAATAATATTAATGATAAAAATATATATTAATGATAAAAATAAATATTATGATAAAAATATATATTAATGATAAAAATATATATTAATGATAAAAATAGATATTAATGATAGAAAATAAATATT
This sequence comes from Metacarcinus magister, assembly GCA_029783475.1. NCBI lineage: Eukaryota > Metazoa > Arthropoda > Malacostraca > Decapoda > Cancridae > Metacarcinus > Metacarcinus magister. Next base: position 5,892 of record JAPQNM010002088.1, on the reverse strand, counting down.
AATGATAAAAATAAATATTAATGAAAAAATATATATTAATGATAAAAATAAATATTAATGATAAAAATATATATTAATGATAAAAATATATATTAAAGATAAAAATATATATTAATGATAAAAATAAATATTAATGATATAAATAAAATAATAATGATAAAAATAAATATTAATGATAAAAATATATATTAATGATAAAAATATATATTAATGATAAAAATAAATATTAATGATAAAAAATAAATATTAATGATAAAAATATATATTAATGATAAAAATATATTTTATGATAAAAAATAAATATTAATGATAAAAATAAATATTAATGATAAAAATATATATTAATGATAAAAATATATATTAATGATAAAAATATATATTAATGATAAAAATATATATTAATGATAAAAATATATATTAATGATAAAAATAAATATTAATGATAAAACTATATATTAATGATAAAAATATATATTAAGGATAAAAATATATATTAATGATAAAAATAAATATTAATGATAAAAATATATATTAATGATAAAAATATATATTAATGATAAAAATATATATTAATGATAAAAATATATATTAATGATAAAAATATATATTAATGATAAAAATATATATTAATGATAAAAAATAAATATTAATGATAAAAATAAATATTAATGATAAAAATATATATTAATGATAAAAATAAATATTAATGATAAAAATATATATTAATGATAAAAATATATATTAATGATAAAAATATATATTAATGATAAAAATAAATATTAATGATAAAAATAAATATTAATGATAAAAATAAATATTAATGATAAAAATAAATATTAATGATAAAAATATATATTAATGATAAAAATATATATTAATGATAAAAATATATATTAATGATAAAAATAAATATTAATGATAAATAAATATTAATAATAAAAATAAATATTAATGATAAAAATAAATATTAGTGATAAAATTAATAATAATGATAAAAATAAATATTAATGATAAAAATAAATATTAATGATAAAAATAAATATTAACGATAAAAATAAATATTAATGATAAAAATAAATATTGGCGCTAATTGGTCCACTGAAGACTATTTAAGAAGGAAGACACAGAGGAGGAGGAGGAGGAGGAGGAGGAGGAGGGGGAGGGGGAGGAGGGGGAGAATATTATGATTTTGCTGTAGGAGTTTGGAGAGAGGGAGAGAGAGAGAGCGCGATATAGAGAGAGAGATAAATAGAGAGAATAAATAGTTTTAGGCGTATCACACATGCGTATATAGTGTTTAATATTATAGTAATGATAAAACTGAGTCCAGATTCGTGTTCAGTTTGACTGAAAACCTTTAGGGACAAATTTTCATGAAATTCCGAGGTGTGGAAGTTTTTCACGAAATTTTCAAGGGTGACACCTTAGATTTTTTTCATGAAATCATGTTTTTCAAAATAACTCGAAAAGTATGAGGTTTACGTAAAAAATATATGTAATAGTAAATATAGAGCAGGAGACGCCCGTTCCTTTGAGCTTTACTAGAATGTAATCGGAATGTAAGTAATGGAGATATTGAACTATTTGTATTTTACACTAAACTTCTATTTAATTACATTTTTCTCGTAAACCAAAAGAGTAATTTACAAACGGATGACACCATCAGATAGAACTTGTCAAGCTGAACAACTTTGTTTCTATACATCTTTGTTGTAGGACTAATACTTTACTTGTAAAATGACTAAACTATTTTGGACTCAAATTCTGGTGGAAATCTTCGGGCCAAATATTTCACGAATCCATTTTCATCACAAATCCACGAAAACTTATATTGAAGTTAAAGGTTTTGAAATTAATAATAATACATGTTAAGGAAGTGTTGCTGTTGGAGTAAATAAATATTAATAATTATAATAATAAATATTAATGATAAAAATAAATATTAATGATAAAAATAATATTAATGATAAAAATATATATTAATGATAAAAATAAATATTAATGATAAAAATAAATATTAATGATAAAAATATATATTAATGATAAAAATATATATTAATGATAAAAATAAATATTAATGATAAAAATAAATATTAATGATAAAAATATATATTAATGATAAAAATAAATATTAATGATAAAAATAAATATTAATGATAAAAATATATATTAATGATAAAAATAAATATTAATGATAAAAATAAATATTAATGATAAAAATATATATTAATGATAAAAATAAATATTAATGATAAAAATAAATATTAATGATAAAAATATATATTAATGATAAAAATAAATATTAATGATAAAAATAAATATTAATGATAAAAATAAATATTAATGATAAAAATATATATTAATGATAAAAATATATATTAATGATAAAAATAAATATTAATGATAAAAATAAATATTAATGATAAAAATAAATATTAATGATAAAAATATATATTAATGATAAAAATAAATATTAATGATAAAAATATATATTAATGATAAAAATATATATTAATGATAAAAATAAATATTAATGATAAAAATATATATTAATGATAAAAATAATATTAATGATAAAAATAATATTAATGATAAAAATATATATTAATGATAAAAATAAATATTAATGATAAAAATAAATATTAATGATAAAAATAAATATTAATGATAAAAATAAATATTAATGATAAAAATATATATTAATGATAAAAATATATATTAATGATAAAAATAAATATTAATGATAAAAATAAATATTAATGATAAAAATATATATTAATGATAAAAATATATATTAATGATAAAAATATATATTAATGATAAAAATATATATTAATGATAAAAATATATATTAATGATAAAATATATATTAATGATAAAAATAAATATTAATGATAAAAATAATATTAATGATAAAAATATATATTAATGATAAAAATATATATTAATGATAAAAATAAATATTAATGATAAAAATAAATATTAATGATAAAAATAAATATTAATGATAAAAATATATATTAATGATAAAAATATATATTAATGATAAAAATAAATATTAATGATAAAAATAAATATTAATGATAAAAATATATATTAATGATAAAAATAAATATTATGATAAAAATATATATTAATGATAAAAATATATATTAATGATAAAAATATATATTAATGATAAAAATAAATATTAATGATAAAATAAATATTAATGATAAAAATATATATTAATGATAAAATAAATATTAATGATAAAAATATATATTAATGATAAAAATATATATTAATGATAAAAATAAATATTAATGATAAAAATAAATATTAATGATAAAAATAAATAATAATGATAAAAATAAATATTAATGATAAAAATATATATTAATGATAAAAATAAATATTAATGATAAAAATATATATTAATGATAAAAATATATATTAATGATAAAAATAAATATTAATGATAAAAATATATATTAATGATAGAAATAATATTAATGATAAAAATATATATTAATGATAAAAATAAATATTAATGATAAAAATAAATATTAATGATAAAAATATATATTAATGATAAAAATATATATTAATGATAAAAAATAAATATTAATGATAAAAATAAATATTAATGATAAAAATATATATTAATGATAAAAATAAATATTAATGATAAAAATATATATTAATGATAAAAATATATATTAATGATAAAAATATATATTAATGATAAAAAATAAATATTAATGATAAAAATAAATATTAATGATAAAAATATATATTAATGATAAAAATAATATTAATGATAAAAATATATATTAATGATGAAAAATATATATTAATGATAAAAATAAATATTAATGATAAAAATATATATTAATGATAAAAATATATATTAATGATAAAAATAAATATTAATGATAAAAATATATATTAATGATAAAAATATATATTAATGATAAAATAAATATTAATGATAAAATATAAATATTAATGATAAAAATAAATATTAATGATAAAAATAAATATTAATGATAAAAATAAATATTAATGATAAAAATATATATTAATGATAAAATATATATTAATGATAAAAAAATATTAATGATAAAAATATATATTAATGATAAAAATATATATTAATGATAAAAATATATATTAATGATAAAAATATATATTAATGATAAAAATAAATATTAATGATAAAAATAAATATTAATGATAAAAATATATATCAATGATAAAAATAAATAATAATGATAAAAATAAATATTAATGATAAAAATATATACTATTGATACAAATATATATTAATGATAAAAATATATATTAATGATAAAATATATATTAATGATAAAAATATATATTAATGATAAAAAATAAATATTAATGATTAAAATAAATATTAATGATAAAAATATATATTAATGATAAAAATAAATATTAATGATAAAAATAAATATTAATGATAAAAATATATATTAATGATAAAAATATATTAATGATAAAAATAAATATTAATGATAAAATAAATATTAATGATAAAAATAAATATAATGATAAAAATAAATATTAATGATAAAAATATATATTAATGATAAAAATATATATTAATGATAAAAATATATATTAATGATAAAAATAAATATTAATGATAAAAATAAATATTAATGATAAAAATATATATTAATGATAAAAATATATATTAATGATAAAAATATATATTAATGATAAAAATATATATTAATGATAAAAATATATATTAATGATAAAAATAAATATTAATGATAAAAATATATATTAATGATAAAAATATATATTAATGATAAAAATATATATTAATGATAAAAATAATATTAATGATAAAAATAAATATTAATGATAAAAATATATATTTATGATAAAAATAAATATTAATGATAAAAATATATATTAATGATAAACATATATATTAATGATAAAAATAAATATTAATGATAAAATATATATTAATGATAAAAATATATATTAATGATAAAAATAATATTAATGATAAAAATATATATTAATGATAAAAATAAATATTAATGATAAAAATAAATATTAATGATAAAAATAAATATTAATGATAAAAATAAATATTAATGATAAAAATATATATTAATGATAAAAATATATATTAATGATAAAAATAAATATTAATGATAAAAATAAATATTAATGATAAAAATATATATTAATGATAAAAATAAATATTAATGATAAAAATATATATTAATGATAAAAATATATATTAATGATAAAAATATATATTAATGATAAAAATATATATTAATGATAAAAATATATATTAATGATAAAAATAAATATTAATGATAAAAATAAATATTAATGATAAAAATAAATATTAATGATAAAAATAAATATTAATGATAAAAATAAATATTAATGATAAAAATAAATATAATGATAAAAATATATATTAATGATAAAAATATATATTAATGATAAAAATAAATATTAATGATAAAAATAAATATTAATGATGAAAATATATATTAATGATAAAAATAATATTAATGATAAAAATATATATTAATGATAAAAATATATATTAATGATAAAAATATATATTAATGATAAAAATATATATTAATGATAAAAATATATATTAATGATAAAAATATATATTAATGATAAAAATAAATATTAATGATAAAAATAAATATTAATGATAAAAATAAATATTAATGATAAAAATATATATTAATGATAAAAATATATATTAATGATAAAAATAAATAATAATGATAAAAATAATATTAATGATAAAAATATATATTAATGATAAAAATATATATTAATGATAAAATATATATTAATGATAAAAATATATATTAATGATAAAAAATATAT
>JAPQNM010002087.1:92500-110217 GCA_029783475.1 Metacarcinus magister | reverse complement strand
GTAAAATAATACCTTATAAGTTAATATTAAAGTATCTAATGAAATCATGTCGGGATCAAATTGTCAACTGATACCTACAAGGTAAAACAACATTTGTACTGCAACTTTTTGTTCACAAACATAAATAAAAAATAAAATACCAAAGTATTGAATGAAGTAATTCCTTTTGTAGTTTATAGTAATGTGTATTGATAACATAGTGTATATGTACATTCCTCACCTAAGACCACTCGGAGGTGTACACTGTTGGTTAGAGGTACGGTTACATGCCTCGCTGGAGTCAGGTCGCAGGTCACCTTTGCATCTGGTTGCGTGAGGAGTGACTCGTCATCGTCCCTGGAACACCACACTCACCACACCACGGAAGCGCTGGCCGGCACCACACTCTGCATCACACTCTCCCCAAGGACCTGTTAGAACGCACGCACACTGTGTGTACATACAGTGTTATGCACAGTGCACACATTGCACACCACACACTAATCACCAACACACCTGTCAACCACCTGCCGCCACACTCCGGGTTTGAGGTGCAAGTCTTTTGGGGAAACTCAAACCTCTTGTGACATCAAGATCAGGATGATGATGTTGCTGGGACTGTGTTGGGAGACGAGTACAAGGATGATTGACGTGAAATGAATGAAGTGATTGAAAGAACTGGAAGGGAATGGATGGTGTGGTTGGTGGGACTGTGTGGGGAGACGAGTACAAGGATGATTGACGCGGTGAAAAGTTTCTGGAGAAAATGTGATATGCGAGATCTAGGAACTAGGGCGTGTAATTAATGAGTATGCAATTTTTTTCTCTGTGTGCTTTCTAGTGAGCCGACACCGAACTTTTATGGCCAGCTGCTCACAGAAATTGGTTCAGCTTTCCTATCTTCCTTTTATAGCCTTTTGCTCAAACCAAAGGTGTCATGTTTGTCCTTTTAAGGACAGTCTGTCTTTCTTTGGTCCTGTTTGTCCTTAAGTAATCCTGAAAAAAAGGACAATCAAAATTTGTCCTTTTCTGTCCTTTTCTTCAGTAAAGTATATTACTGTTTATAATTTATTACTAGGTAGCGGTGACATATTGAGTTTGATAATGCTGGTGTCCTTAGAGAGAGAGAGAGAGAGAGAGAGAGAGAGAGAGAGAGAGAGAGAGAGAGAGAGAGAGAGAGAGAGAGAGAGAGAGAGAGAGAGAGAGAGAGATATACTGATACTGATACATTTATTGGCCCACAAGAAGTACATGAACATAATATGGTATTTGGCATTGAATAGTAATGGACAAAGGTCTGTTGAGCCAAGGCTCTTATACAGACCTGGAAAGAAAACAAAACAAAAATGACACCGTTGAAGTTCAGTTTTCAGGCCTAATAATAATAATAATTATAGTAATCACAATATGATGATAATAATAAATATATAATAATAATGTTAATAACAATAATATAAATTAAAAATAGTAATATATTAGCAATATGATACTAGTAAATAATAGTAATAATAATAGTAATAACAATAAAATAATAATAATAAATAATAGTAATAATAATAATAATGATAATAATAATGATAATAATAATAACAATAATGATAAAAATAATAATAACGATGATAATTGTAATAATAGAAAACAAGATAGTAACAGTGATAATAGGCATTAGACAATAACAAATCAACCATTCTTGAAGTAGAGAAGCATAGGAGTAAGCCACGATAATGTACAAGCAATACTGGTTACAATAATCATTAGTTTTCCCCGATGAACAGTCCCTTTATTTTATTTTTAAAAAGTGATTTTGGAGCAGTGTTTTTATTTTCTTCTGATAAAAGATTCCACTGAGAGGCTCCTCTAGTTGAGAGGCATCGCTTTGCATAAGATGTCCTGCACAAGGGAATGACTACATTATTTGAGTACCGAGTATTTCTGATGGATGCTAGACGTTGGAAATCACTTACAACCTGTGAAAAGTATAAGGATTTGTGTACAAATGATACAGTTTGGAGAGTTATGATGTCATGAAATTTTAGTAGTTTTAGATTTTTGAATAAGGGATCCGTGTGGGCATAGAGGTGACTGAAAGTTATAACACGCAGCAGCTTTTTCTGGGTGATGAAGATGTCATTAATCAAGGTGTCAAATGCTCCTCCCCATACAGATGAACAATAAAGTAAGTATGGATATGCTAAAGATAAATAAATCTGCCGTAAACAGTCAGTTGTTATGTTGTTTCTAACTGTGAATAAAACTCCTATTAATTTACTAAGTTTGGTGTTTAACATTGCTACGTGTGATCTCCACATTAATCTATCATCAATAATGACACCTAGAAACTTGCATTCATTAACTTGATCCAGCAAATTATTATCAATGAAAATATCAATCTTGGGTGACTGTGACATAAGTGGGGAAGATACCATATAATGCGTTTTGGGAGGTATTGAGTGTTAGTTTATTGCTTATGATCCAATTAGAAAGATGACGTAGTTCAGCATTTAGAGTATTTTTTATAACATTAATATTTTGTCCCTGAATATAAATTGTGGTGTCATCAGCAAATAAAATATACTTAAGTTTATCGGAGCTACGAGTTATATCATTGATATACAACAAAAAAAGGATAGGACCCAAGATTGACCCTTGGGGCACTCCATAATTAATCGAGGCGAAAGTAGATGTAGAGCCTTCATACACAGTGCACTGTTTTCTAAAACTTAAATAGCTTGTGAACCATTCGAGTGCAACACCCCGAATTCCGTAATTTTTTAGTTTCTCTAGTAAGATGTCATGAGATATGGTGTCAAAAGCTTTTGAGAGATCGCAAAAAACTGATATTTGATGACCTTTATTGTCTATGGTTTCGTAAATATTTTTACAAAGGAGGTGCAAAGCATGTTCTGTTGAATAATTAGAGCGAAAACCAAATTGATCGTTACTGAGAATTGAGTATTTTAAAATATAATTATTTAATCTATCTACTACAATTTTTTCAAACACTTTACTAAAACTTAAAAGGATGGATATTGGTCTATAATTAGAATAAATAGATTGATCACCTCCTTTGTGTATTGGCACAACTCTGGCAATTTGCAGGTGTTTAGGAAAGCAACCTTTCTGAAAGGAAGCATTTATAATAAATACAAGGAATGGGGAAATTTCATTAACACATTCCTTAATTACTCTCATATTGATGTCATCAAATCCCGGAGCACTCACTTTTAAGTTATTAATAACAGAGGTAATTTCCGAAATAGTTGTAGGTCGGAGAAAGAAGGAAGATGGTACAGGATCAGGCAGAAACGACGTAAAAGGAACAGAAGGTTGTTGTATATTCCTGGCTAATTTATTTGCAATGTTACAAAAATATTCATTAAAAGATAATGCAATATCATGGCGGCTGCTAATTACATTATTTTCGAATGAAATTTCGTGAGGCAACTGCTTACCATTTCTTCCCATAATAGAGTTTAGAATATCCCAAGTTTTCTTTACATTTCCCGCACTGTTTTGTAATTTAGATTTATTATAATTATTTTTAGCTGTTCTTAAGACAGTAGTAAGTGAGTTTCTATATTGTTTGAATATTTTTTCATAAGAAAGAGGCCATTTAGCATAAAGCTTTTGTAATTTGTTGCGGTGTTTAATCGAATTTTTAATTGCTTGGGTTATGTAAGGTTTATCAATATGTTTTTCTTTTACTACATACTGTTTTAGGAGAAAATGTTTATCATATAAATTAAGAAACTTATTTTTGTAGTTATCAAAGCTAATTTTTATGTCATTAATGTTTATATCAGAAATCCAATTGTAATTAAATAGTTCTCCTTTAAATGCATTAATTGATAAATTGTTAAAAAGTCTTTTATGGAAAATTTGAGATGATTGGCCGCTTTTATTGATAAACGAGTTAAAAGCACTAAATACTGGGAAATGGTCACTAATTTCATTATATATTATGCCACTCACCTCGAGGTTTTGCAAGCTATTTGTCCAAATGTGGTCAATCAATGAAGCTGAAGTCGCTGTAACTCTAGTTGGTTTGGTAATAGTGGGGTGGAAATGGTAAGTGTAAAGCAAATTAATGAAGTTTTGAACCTTACTATCAGCTTTTAAAAGATTGATATTAAAGTCACCCATCAGAAAACAAGGCAGCTTTTCGTTAATCAAGTATTCAGCAAAATTTTCAATACACAACAAAAAATCATTAAAGCTAGCATTGGGTGGTCTGTAAATAACTCCAATAATAAAATTGAAAGGTTTAGTAATTTTTATAAATAAAGATTTGATATGAAGTAACGAGAGCGAGATATTATGTAATGTTGAACCTGAAATTTTTTTATGCAAATAAATTGCCACACCTCCTCCCTGAGTAGTATTGCTGTTAAAGCATTGTAAAAAGGTAAGCCATATAGTGAAGCTAAGGAATCAGTCAATTGAGTTTCGCAAAATCCAATTACGTCAAAATTTATACCAAAATGATCAAGACACTAATTAACAAATGAATCAAAATGAAGAGGTATACTACTAATGTTGTGAGAAGGAAATTTCAAACTATTAAAAGGTAATTCAATTGTAGGTAAGGTTTCACAAAAATGATAATTGCATTCCGGTAAATTAACGACATAATCACTAAGAAGATCGCTGTCAGAAATATTATAATTATCAAATTGTAAGTTATTAAGCACATTTAATGGGAATTTGTGAAAAACTAAATCATCATCACTCAACAAATTGCTAAACTCTAAATCATCTAAGTCTCTTAATGGGAAAATACGGCTAAAGGACATAATACAATCGATAAGAAATTATTTTAGTTCTATCTAACCTAACAATTAAGTTACTTCTTCTTGAACGCGCTGAAAGACGCCCTTGTGGACCGCTATCCCACGGCCACAGACGCAGCTCCGTCACCACGTCTTCCAAAGGCACCCTTGCCAACAGGAGTACCCATTGTTACTGAACCAGCAGTAGCAGGACTACGTTCTTGCAAGCCCTTTCCTTGACTCCAAACACCAGCAATATCCATACGAGTGACGCTCCCTTGACTGGACACGCCACCAACTCCAATTCCATCACCCCCGTCACGACTAAGAGTGCCAACATGGGTAGAGCAAGTCTCGTCACCAGCAGCACCATCACCACGACCAGGAGTCTTAGTTGTTTCAAGGCTGAAGTCTCGAACCAATCCTACAGGGGCTGAGGTGGATGAGGACGCGTCGCCACCCCCAACAGCACCAAGACTGGATGTTCCACCCGAAGCAGTAGTTGCAATTGAAGCAGTAGTTGAACCACTAGCCGCTCCAGCAACTCCCTGCGCGGGCGCACGTACTCTGTCCTTAATGATCAGCTTGGTGTGCCGAAAGTACGCCACCTTGCCGTCTCTTCTTGCTTGTTTCATCTCAGGGATTTGAGCTTTCATAATAGCATGGGAAGCAGGACATAAATCTTCATTGACATAAATCTTTGTTCCCCTTAACTTGGAAACATTTCTCATAATAGCTTCCCTATCACAGAATCTGGCAAAACGTGCAATAATGGGGCGAGTCCGATGGTCAAAGCTTCGATCCACCCTATGCGCTCGTTCGAGTTCGATGTTGGGAAGCTCGAACTTATCCTCCAAGAGTTTCGAGACTCGAATAGCGGTCTGCTCCCAAGTCTCGCCTCCAGGTAATTCTTCAATACCGACGAATTGCAAGTTAAGACGACGGCTGTAGTCCTCTTGCCAATTACACCTTCCTTCAAGATCCTGCACTAGCTTTTCACTTACTTGGAGGTCTTCTTTTAGTTTCCTGATGGTCTCTTTGTTATTGCATTCTTCTCTCTCGCGATGATTCGCTTGCTGTTTCAGATCCTCAACTTCTTTTTGTGTGTATTCCAAGCTCCTTGTCACATCATTCACGATCACTTCTAGTGAATTAATCTTTTCATACAATTGCTTCGTAATAACTTCAAGTGCACTACGGAAAGCTTGGTCCTGAGAAGGTAGCAGTGTTTTCAGAGATTTCTCGTCCATCTTGTCAAAAGGAATTGTTTTGTTTGCTGAATTAAGTGAAAGGACTGGGCAACACGTCCGAACTTCACGGTGTCTCAGCGAAAAAAAAAAAGAGAGAGAGAGAGAGAGAGAGAGAGAGAGAGAGAGAGCGAGAGAGCGAGAGAGAGAGAGAGAGAGAGAGAGAGAGGAGAGAGAGAGAGAGAGAGAGAGAGAGAGAGAGAGAGAGAGAGAGAGAGAGAGAGAGAGAGAGAGAGAGAGAGAGAGAGAGAGAGAGGAGAGAGAGAGAGGAGAGAGAGAGAGAGAGAGAGAGAGAGAGAGAGAGAGAGAGAGAGAGAGAGAGAGAGAGAGAGAGAGAGGAGAGAGAGAGAGAGAGAGAGAGAGAGAGAGAGGAGAGAGAGAGAGAGAGGAGAGAGAGAGAGAGAGAGAGAGAGAGAGAGAGAGAGAGAGAGAGAGAGAGAGAGAGAGAGAGAGAGAGAGAGGAGAGAGAGAGGAGAGAGAGAGAGAGAGAGAGAGAGAGAGAGAGAGAGAGAGAGAGAGAGAGAGAGAGAGAGAGGAGAGAGAGAGAGAGAGAGGAGAGAGAGAGAGAGAGAGAGAGAGAGAGAGAGAGAGAGAGAGAGAGAGGAGAGAGAGAGGAGAGAGAGAGAGAGAGAGAGAGAGAGAGGAGAGAGAGAGAGAGAGAGAGAGAGAGAGAGAGAGAGAGAGAGGAGAGAGAGAGAGAGAGAGAGAGAGGAGAGAGAGAGAGAGAGAGAGAGAGAGAGAGAGAGAGAGAGAGAGAGAGAGAGAGAGAGAGAGAGAGAGAGAGAGAGAGAGAGAGAGAGAGAGAGAGAGAGAGAGAGAGGAGAGAGAGAGAGAGAGAGAGAGAGAGAGAGAGAGAGAGAGAGAGAGAGAGAGAGAGAGAGAGAGAGAGAGAGAGAGAGAGAGAGAGAGAGAGAGAGAGAGAGAGAGAGAGAGAGAGAGAGAGAGAGAGAGAGAGAGAGAGAGAGAGAGAGAGAGAGAGAGAGGAGAGAGAGAGAGAGAGAGGAGAGAGAGAGAGAGAGAGAGAGAGAGAGAGAGAGAGAGAGAGAGAGAGAGAGAGAGAGAGAGAGAGAGAGAGAGAGAGAGAGGAGAGAGAGAGAGGAGAGAGAGAGAGAGAGAGAGAGAGAGAGAGAGAGAGAGAGAGAGAGAGAGAGAGAGAGAGAGAGAGAGAGAGAGAGGAGAGAGAGAGAGAGAGAGAGAGAGAGAGAGAGAGAGAGAGAGAGAGAGAGAGGAGAGAGAGAGAGAGAGAGAGAGAGAGAGAGAGAGAGAGAGAGAGAGAGAGAGAGGAGAGAGAGAGAGAGAGAGAGAGAGAGAGAGAGGAGAGAGAGAGAGGAGAGAGAGAGAGAGAGAGAGAGAGAGAGAGAGAGAGAGAGAGAGAGAGAGAGAGAGAGAGAGAGAGAGAGAGAGAGGAGAGAGAGAGAGAGAGAGAGAGAGAGAGGAGAGAGAGAGAGAGAGAGAGAGAGAGAGAGAGAGAGAGAGAGAGAGAGAGAGAGAGAGAGAGAGAGAGAGAGAGAGAGAGAGAGAGAGAGAGAGAGAGAGAGAGAGAGAGAGAGAGAGAGAGAGGAGAGAGAGAGAGAGAGAGAGAGAGAGAGAGAGAGAGAGAGAGAGAGAGAGAGAGAGAGAGAGAGAGAGAGAGAGAGAGAGAGAGAGAGAGAGAGAGAGAGAGAGAGGAGAGAGAGAGAGAGAGAGAGAGAGGAGAGAGAGAGAGAGAGAGAGGAGAGAGAGAGAGAGAGAGAGAGAGAGAGAGAGAGAGAGGAGAGAGAGAGAGAGAGAGAGAGAGAGAGAGAGAGAGAGAGAGAGAGAGAGAGAGAGAGAGAGAGAGAGAGAGAGAGAGAGAGAGAGAGAGAGAGAGAGAGAGAGAGGAGAGAGAGAGAGAGAGAGAGAGAGGAGAGAGAGAGAGAGAGAGAGAGAGAGAGAGAGAGAGAGAGAGAGAGAGAGAGGAGAGAGAGAGAGAGAGAGAGAGAGAGAGAGAGAGAGAGAGAGAGAGAGGAGAGAGAGAGAGAGAGAGAGAGAGAGAGAGAGAGAGAGAGAGAGAGAGAGAGAGAGAACGAACAACAGAGAAATTGATGAAAACTTTCCGAGCGATGAATCTAACTTTTGACTTAATTAAAAAGAGAAGGAGATGGTCGCGTTAATAAAATTGTCAACACTACAACAAAAAGATCATACTAATACTCAATGTTAAAAAATTATTATAATGTATTCTCTTCCATTTAACTTGCAAGGTTAACTATTATAATACTAACTGAAGATATGGAAAAACTTTATATATTTAAGAGAAACATTATCCGTTTGAGTTTATAAAGTTTTAAAAGTTTTTTCCTTAATCAATCATAAGTTGAATTAGTGAAGAGATGAAAATAAGTGGACAGTTCTAATTGGATACGAGTCATCACTTAATTACATCCTACTAATTAATTAACCACCACCACCACCACCACCACCGTCCTCACCATCACCATCATCACCACCACCACCAGGAGGGAAGGAGGGAAGGAAGGAAAAGAGGGAAAGGAGGGAAGGAGGGAAAAGAGGGAAGGAGGGAAAAGATGGAAGGAGGTCAGTGTAGGGTGAAAAGACATTGGTTTTATAACAATCCTGTTGCATCGTTGTTTAATTAGAAACTGTCTTTCGCATTGACATTTAAGTACTTTAAACTGTACACTTGTTATTAGTACGCTGTCAGTGTATAAATAAATAAATGTACGATATATTCTTGTATATATTGATCTCGTGAACACTGTCTGTCATTCTTTGGTAATAAGATCCATTTACGAAGACTTCCTTGTATTGGCTCTCCTCTCTTCTCTTCTCCTCAGTGGAGTGTAGACGTGACCTCCTGACCTGAAGCCTCACTTAAATTCGTGACCTGTCTGTCGTGAAGAGAGGATCGACCCTGTGCAGAATTACGCTAAGTTCATATCACTCCTAGAATATCTCTTGCTATCCTTATTATCTGTGCACTTTATACATTTTATACGACTCATACATACACATACAGCAGTGATACATATAATTCCTGTGTATAATTTTCCATGTAGCCCTTAACCTCTTCACTCGTCAGTATTGTTATTATTTAGTAGTATTGTTATTATTTACTATTAGTGCTTATTTAATTGTTCTTGTGGTGGTATTTACTCAGTAACATCCGATTTTTTCCTTATACAGTTGTATTTTGTTAAAAAAATAGAAAGTGATTCACAAAAAATTTGACCTTGAAAATTAGTTTGACCTGACTACAGCTGTATCTCGTCTACCTGTCTGACCCTTTTCAGATCTTAATCCCCTCTCAGCCAGGCTACCTGGCCCTTCCCTTTCCTTCCCTAAAGCCTCATCTCCTTACCACCCCTCTATCCCCTCTCCTCCTCCGCCCCCCATTCCCCTCCTCCTACTCTCTCCTCCTGCTCCTCCTTCTCCTCCCCCCCTACTTCCTCCTCCTCCTACCCAACACCCCGCCTCCCCCCCTACTTCCTCCTCCTTCTACCCAACCCCCCACCTCCCCCCCTACTTCCTCCTCCTCCTTTTCCTCACGATGCCTTCCACAATGATTCTGTGCGAGGCTTGTAAAATTAAATACACCACTAAGTTTTTCAGAGATTCTTCGATTTGCATGTTGTGCAACTTGCAGCAGAAACAGGAGGAATCCGAAAGGCGCCATGACGAGACACGCAAGATGCACGATGACCTTGCACAAAAATTTTCAATCCTCCAGGACTTCGTCGCCTCCAACGTAGGATGCGCTCGCGAAGAAGTCATGACTTACGCCACCGCTGCTGCAACACCGCGCCCCACCACTAACACACACTCTCTCACCAGGCCTAACTAGGAGACAGCACCCTTCACCCCAGTCAGAAATGGTGCCAATCCTACTAATAAATATTTTTTGCCTATCTCTACTTACAATAGTTTCGCCGTTCTAGCAGAAGAAGAAGAGGAGGCTCACGAGACGAGACTCATCGGCGACTCAATCGTGAGAGGACAGCTGGAAGAGTTCTGCGGCAGGGCACGAGCTACACGGAAGCGTCTGTGTATGCCAGGTGGACGACTGGACGACATCACGGCAGCCTGCGAGGAGGCAACCGTGAACACAAATGACAATACTCTTTTCCTTTTACACGCAGGCACAAACGACGTTCAGCACACCCGTTCCGAGGAGCTGATGGAAAAGTACAAGAAAATGATCCAGGCGTTCAAGACAAAAACTAATAACATTATCATTTCAGGCATTCTCCCCAGGATCCGTGCGTCAGCCGCCTTCTATGACAAAGCCTTCAGCACGAATAATCGTCTAAAAAGTCTCTGTTCTCAGGAAGGCGTCGACTTCATCAACATGTGGGACGACTTCTACGATAAGGATAGCCTGTTCCGGGGAGACGGACTACACTTGAACGGTATCGGTTCCGCACGCTTTGGCCGACTCCTCAATAATAAAGTTTCTCTTTTCAGGCAAAAAAACGAAACACAGCCTCCTGCAGACGTGTCGTCGTAAGTGATTCTCGCTGTCGTAAGCGGAACGTCATAAGTTGTTGCATGATCAATGCGCGCAGTATACGTAATAAATTCCTTGATCTCGAAGCCCTTGCAGCGTCGGACGAATATCACATTTTAGGCATTACTGAAACATGGCTCGATACGGAAAACAGAGACTTTTTAGCTGAATATAACTTACCCGGATACTCGATGTTTAGCTGCGAAAGAAAAAATAAGTTAGGTGGAGGAGTTCTTCTCTACGTAAAAGCCAGTCTTCGACCAATTTTAACCGACAAGAGAAAAATAAACAACGTGGACACAGTATTTTTAAATTTAACTATTCGTTCAAGAAAAATTGTTATCGGACTTGTTTATAGACCTCCAGCCCAAAGCGCTAACACCGATAAAGATTTATACGACCAGATAACTGAGATAAGCGATTCAAGCGAAAGTGTCATATTCGGAGAATTTAACTTACCCGTAAATTCATGGGGAAATCCAATATCGTCCCACTCTGGTCAAAATTTATACGATAATTTACTAGAAAGCGCTCTAAGTCAACATGTTAACGAACCAACGAGAGGTGATAATATATTAGACCTTGTATTCTCAACAAACGAAACGCTAATAAGTAACGTCATTGTTGGCCCAGAATTCAGCACGAGCGATCATAAAATTGTTAAGTTTGACATAAATCTCAAGATTTACGATGAAAACATTAGTGAAGAATTAGTTTACGTGTACAGTAAAGGTAATTACGAAAGACTTAAAAATATTCTCTCAGAAACAGACTGGAGCCAATTATCATGTGAAACCGACGTAAACGATTCATGGAATAAATTCACTCACATCTTAAACAATGCGGTAAAATCGTGTATTCCAGTCTGTAAAAGACGTTCAGGTAATAATATTAAACCAAAATGGTGGAATAATCGAATAAAAACAGGCCTGTCTAACAAAAAACGTGCATACCGTAAATACCAACGAACTCAACTCGAAAGTGATAAGATTTTATTTCAAAGACTTCGCCGCGAAACTAATAAACTGATTAGACAAAGTAAAAAAAATTGTGAAGCGCTTATCGTCAGTAAAATTAAATCGAACCCGAAAGAATTCTACAGTTACGTTCGCCGTAAAAAAGTCCAAACTAGTAACATCGGTCCACTTCGCCTAGACAATGGGGAACACGTTAACAACGAGGTCGATATGGCCGAAACATTAAATGAATATTTTGCCTCAGTTTTTACAAGTGAAGACACAAATGGTTTCATAGAGATGTCGCAAGTCACAGACAATAGCATCCTTTTAAATAATTGCGAGATTACAGAGGATATCGTAATAAAAGTACTTGATAATATTAAAGTAAACAAAACTCCTGGGCCTGACCGCATAGCGCCACGTGTATTAAAAGAAACCAAAAATCAAATATGTAAACCCCTCTCGATAAAGCATCAAACTGGCGAAACGTTCTAAGTGGAGTGCCGCAAGGTTCAGTGCTCGGCCCCGTTCTTTTTGTAATCTACGTAAATGACATCGATGAAGGCCTCACCTGTAAGATATCCAAATTTGCTGACGACACGAAAATAACTGGAAGAGTTACTACTACTGCCGAAAAAGCGCTACTACAGTCCGACCTCGATCGCTTAGTAAATTGGTCAAAGAAGTGGTAGATGACGTATAACTTAAATAAGTGTAAAGTTTTGCATATTGGGAGTAACAATAATCGCACTAACTATTCAATGAACGGTACCGAACTTCTTAAAGTTAATGAAGAAAAAGACCTGGGTGTAACTATTAGTAGCGACCTCAAACCAGGCAAACACTGCTCAGAAGCCGTTAAAACCGCTAACAAATTAATTGGTTTCATTGGCAGAACCTTCGAGTTTAAATCTGATAAAGTCGTCCTGACACTGTTCAATTCCCTCGTACGTCCGCATCTCGAATATTGCGTTCAGTTTTGGTCACCTTACTATAGAAAAGACATTGTAAAGCTGGAGAGAGTCCAAAGACGAGCTACAAAAATGATTCCGCGACTGCGCAATAAGCCATACGAGGAACGACTGAAGGAGCTCAATCTGTTCAGTCTAGAGAAACGTAGATTACGGGGAGACCTAATAGAAGTTTTCAAAATGATTCGTGGTTTCGATAACGTCAATATAAGCGATTACGTAATTGTTGATCGGGAAAGAAACACAAGAAACAATGGATTCAAAATAATCGGTAAAGCCTTCAGATCGGAAGAATCTAAACACTTTTTCTTCAATAGAATAGTTAATGTATGGAACTCTCTCCCAGCACAGGTAGTCAACAGTAATACGATTGAAACTTTTAAAGCTAAACTCGATAAGTACTTGACGACAAAACCTAACCTAACTTATTACCTGCTTCGTTAAAAATACCCGCTTCGTTTTCCTCAAATAGTGATAGATAGCCTTTTTCTTTCTTTTTCACACTATACTATCAAATTTCCTGCGCAGTTTTTATTACTACTTCTGCGCAGGTGTTTCTTTAACCACTTTTTTTCCTGCCGGCGTTTGCCGGAGGGAGAGGTGGGTGGGGAGGAGCCTTCCACTTTACTATCCTTTACCTCAGACTTGTAGAGAATATAGAAGTAGAGTAGCTACACAGGCAACCTTGTAAGGCCCACCAGGGCTGTTGTTGCCTGTTATTCCTTTGTATTCCTTTGTATTTGTATTCCTCTCCTCTCCTCTCCTCTCCTCTCCTCTCCTCTCCTCTCGTCTCCTCTCCTCTCCTCTCCTCTCCTCTCCTCTCGTCTCGTCTCGTCTCCTCTCGTCTCCTCTCCTCTCGTCTCCTCTCCTCTCCTCTCCTCTCGTCTCGTCTCGTCTCCTCTCCTCTCGTCTCCTCTCCCTTCTCAAACCATTCTTCTTCCTCTTCCTCCTTCTCTTCAATCTCCTCCTCATCTTCTTCCTATCTCCTTCACGTCTCGCATCTCTCCTGGTCTCTAAGGGTGGTCGAGCAGGTGACTCCAAACTTTCCTGCGTCGCCCACAAACATGATGCCTTCTGCCGGCCGTCCCCTCAGCAAGGGGAACAATGCGAACACGTAGACGAGGAACAGGAAGATAATGGTGAAGAAAACCAACACGTCACTACCGAGGAATCTGAAAGTAATGAAGACCAAGCAGATGGTGACGGAGGATGGAACACGAAGGACGCAGACGAAGAATACTTTAGTTTAGAAGAAGAAGAAAACAAACGTTTGAGCGATGAAGAGCATGCTACTGACGAAGCGGATGAAAAAGAGCATAGTAACTCGGATGAAGAATACTTTAGCTTTCAAGAGGAAGAAGCCATCTTCTCCGCCCTGGAGGATGATGACCAGGGGCACCCGGCCATCCCTGACTGCCAGGAAAGAGATGACACACCCGACCAGGAGGAGGAGGAGTCGGTTAAGTGGTCCAAACTGCGGATACACTCGAAGCGGCCGACCAACCCAATACACCGCCGAGCGGTTCAAGAGGACACCATCGAGGAGAGTGTGGAAAAGGAGGAGGAGGCAGTGTTGTCCCTGACACTCCCACAGGAACCTCACGTCAAGGACGCTGCCACTGAGGCTGTGGCCAAGGAACAAAACAAGAGAAAGAAGAAAAAGAAGCCATGCAGGGCCAAGGCAGAGGTGGGTCTAATATTTGGCGTGATGCACGTTTACGGCCAGGACCCTGACGCCCCCACGGAGGGCTGGGCCGTGGCCTGCACCAAGAAGAAGCGGCCACACAAGCAGAAGGCCTTACCACCTGTGAGCGAGAAGAAGGCGCTGCAGCCTGTGGAGATGCAGGCCGCGCCTGCTGCACCCAAGAAGGCGACGCCTGCTCCATGCAGGAACACTCGGCGCGCCCCGAAGGCCGCTAACAACAGTGTTGGAGCCTCGTGGAAGCAGGAGGTGCTGGACACCACGCTGGCCGTGGCGCCTCACCAGCGGCGCTGCATCGTGGGGCCGCGCGGCGCCACGCTCAAACAGGTGCTCCACGAATTCCCGGGAGTGCGTGGTGCGTGTGACGGTGCCACCGCCGCTGGACGCAGTGACGGACACCGTGAGGGTGCGCGGCCCCCCCCCCCAGCAGGTTGCCGGCACCGTGGCGCGCCTCAAGGCCCTGCTGCACGAGAGGGAGGTGATCGAGGCCAAGCTGGCAGTCACACCACGGCAGCGGCGTGACGTGGTGGGCCCCGCTGACGCCACCCTCAGGACACTCCTGAAGGAGTACCCCGACGTGGGCGTGATTGTGCCGCCCCCCACGGGCCGTGAGTCCTGCACCGTGGCACTCAAGGGTCCCTGCCGCCAGGTGACAGGGGCCTCGGCAGCCCTCAACACCTCTCTGCAGGCCTCACTGCAGCCTCACTGCCCGCAGCGCCGCCCACCCTAAAACCCGCCGGCCCGCCCACCTTAACACCCGCCATAACACCCACTGCCAGTCTGCCCACCCACCCTCCTAATAACCATCCCGCCCACCCTCCCACCCATGTTTTCGACAACCCTTGAGGTGCTTGAACCTGCATAGTGAGCGAAAAATAGTTAGGAATCTAGACGAAAATACTACGAAGTATTTTCGGATTCGCAAAAGTTTTAAAAGAAAAACTATACTCGCAGGATAATAATGCATTTCTTGCTCGTTTTCTGCTATTTTTTTCCAGAACAATTTCCGCATCATTGCTGAATACGGGTCCGAAGGCAGGCGTCACTCTCGTGAATATGATGAATTGCTATGAATTTGCTAACACCCGAAATATTTGAGTGTCTCTTCCAGAATGATACAAAACCTACACAATACCAGCATAGTAAGCGGAGAGTCACTTATGTATGGACATGAGGAGAGACTATGAGACTGCGAGAACACTGTTTCAATCCCTCCCAAATGAAAAGACCCTAAATTTAACTGTTTCACCTGACACGTCCCTAAACACCCCATTGATTATGTAGATATTTCCTAAAGTATCACAAATTACCGCCACCATATAGTTTGCAAACAGTAGGTGCCGAGCGATATCTTTATAATGGGTTATCACCTAACAATACTGGTCAACCTTCATCCTCAGATTCTGAATTACAAAACCAGAAAGGGCTCTACAAATGTTGGGCTATTTAACGACTTCCAACGCTGTTGGGCTACAAACTACTTCCACAATTATTAAGCTACTAATGACTTCCTTTATTTTTGCGCTAAACATTACTCAATAATTGGGCTGCATACGATATTTTCAGTAGTTGGACTACAAATGTCTCGCTGATGATGATGATGACAAGTGTCTCTTCAATACCATGACACTGAAACTCCATGGCAATGATTACGCGAATGATTCATTACATCGCTGAGTGTACAACCACACTGAGTTACTGGCTTCATAGGAAACACGCTAGTGATAGTGATCAGTTAAGATAAATGGTACTTGATCCGCCTTCCTTCTATATTTTTCTCTATAAGAAAAATCTAAATTCCTCGGCCAATTTCTTCAATTTTTTTTTCAATGTGTTTTCAAGGAATGATAAGTTAAAAAAGATAATAGGTGAAAAGGTTAATGCGGAGACATCGTCAGCAGCAGACACCGTGATCTTCCTTGAAAAAAACAATGCACGTCCTAACTTCAACTCTTCAACAGGTAAACAACTTGACACTTATCTTCACAAGGAAACAATTACACCAATACTACGAGAGAGACATATAGATCTATCTTTTTTTCATGATCTAGACATGCACCAATTTTTTGTCTTATGAAAATGAATTCCTGGACACAATCTATTGTTTCATCATTCACTCTGATTTAATTTTCTATTGTGTAATTATTGAATATCATCTTTGTTTTTTTCATATTAAAATTTAAACACACTTTCTGGCTTTCTCTATCCAATTGCAATATAATCTAGTGTAGTTCATCTGTCGATTCATTCATGAGAAAAAATATCACGTTACACTTGAATGTTGGGCACACCATAAGGCGATGTTTTATGTGTGGTCTAAACGAGTCAATCAACTACACAACCATGATTTATAACATCTTGCTCAAGTATGGCTGTGCAACCAGCTGTTCAAAATGACAACTTGAGACATTCACGACGCCATTGCATGACCTCTATACAACAAACACGATAAACGGGAACAAAAGAGAAACAAGGAATAAACTACCATTACATGGGCAGTGAGCAGGTAGGGAAAGAGGTAAGGGGTGACGTCACAAGTGGTTTCCTTTCCCTCACTGCCTCTGTGTGGTTACCATTAGTAGACAAATCACCAAAAACAAACCAGATGCAAGAAAATATCCAGGTGCTTTCTGTACCTTGCATCTGACGCCTCCCAGCCTCTCAGGGAAGCAGGGAGTGTATATTTGTGTTCCATGGCGACTGTTACTCTATTCCAACGCTCCGCTGACTTGTCACTGTTAAGTCTGCACCACTGCGTCGTGGTATCAACAATCACAACACAGGATAATAACAATGATGTATCAATACCGAGGTAAATAACGCGCGACCCGGACACCGGCTACCACCTCCACGGCAACTGGTGCGGAGACTTGGGCGGCGATCAGGACTGACGCCTCAACCCTATCACTTCCTAGTTGAGTTCCACTGCTTCCAATTTTGTTCATACCAATATTCATGTGAATATCCTCGCCTTCGTATCACATAGGAACACATAGGAAGAACAAACAACAACAGGCCTGCTGGCCCTTACGAGGCTGTTTGTGAGACTACACTATCTACTCTAGAGTGAAGGATACAGGATAGTAAGGGTGAAGGCTTCTCTCCCCAGCCATGGCTGGCAGGGAAAGGAAGGCCAATCAAGACCATACTGTCACTACCACTACTGCTACCACTACTTCCTGGCAAGCGATGTCAGGCCACTAGCGACGTCTTTTGAATATCGTAGGAGATAACCCCAGTGTTGTTATAGTGTGTATAAAGCAAGGATGAGGTGCTATATAGGGCATCTATGTTATCATACGGCAACAAAAGGTGTATTTGAAGTGATTGGTTTAAGGCAGCCACCCGCGTTGACTGGAAGCCATAGGGTGAAGTATTGAGTTGCCAGACCCAACACGCAACATCAATTCATGGCGATGATTACCATGTGCCAATACCAGCTTGACAAACAAACCATAATAACTTTACATATATCTATCAAGCATCCGAAGAGTGTAAAAAAAAACAATATACGCAATATATGTTATTCCTTCTTTTTGTTGAGTCGTATGGCATCAATCACACTCCGTCACATGTCTGGCTGAAATGTTTCAGATTTTTAGGA